>OZ014525.1:126932214-127189714 GCA_963966055.1 Lathyrus aphaca
TATGTATGTATGTATGTATGTATGTATGTATGTATGTATGTATGTATGTATGTATGTATGTATGTATGTATGTATGTATGTATGTATGTATGTATGTATGTATGTATGTATGTATGTATGTATGTATGTATGTATGTATGTATGTATGTATGTATGTATGTATGTATGTATGTATGTATGTATGTATGTATGTATGTATGTATGTATGTATGTATGTATGTATGTATGTATGTATGTATGTATGTATGTATGTATGTATGTATGTATGTATGTATGTATGTATGTATGTATGTATGTATGTATGTATGTATGTATGTATGTATGTATGTATGTATGTATGTATGTATGTATGTATGTATGTATGTATGTATGTATGTATGTATGTATGTATGTATGTATGTATGTATGTATGTATGTATGTATGTATGTATGTATGTATGTATGTATGTATGTATGTATGTATGTATGTATGTATGTATGTATGTATGCATGCATGCATGCATGCATGCATGTATGTAAGTGTTAATATCAAACACATGAACCCGAAGTCATTTTATTAATGTTGAAATTTTGGGTGTGACTACAACTAAGACATGTTTGCAGAATGAGGTATGTAACGTGGTTTGTTGTGAAGGGATGAAAAACACACCTATGAACCAGATCAAACTGGATCACATCAACACTTAAGGGCAAGGTACAAGCCGATGTCACCGTCAAAGCTCACAATTCCGAGTTGGCGACCAAAGCAATTTGAAGCTGTGTCACAAGATTAACAGTTATATCATAAAAGAAGTCAAAATTGGAGACCGAAAAACGATAAACTCACACTATGTTGCGCCAAGATGGTATGCACGCTCAAAATGGAACATATCAGAAGGTCGACAACAACGATAAAGGTCGTGATTACAAATCGATGGGTCAAATGAGAGTGACCGCGTCGTCAATGAAGAGATAAGTGGTCTTGCATATAACAGGGTTATTAGTAGGTCAAATGATGTCGTGTTTTTGCAGTCATCATGATTAATTATTTTATTATTCAGTTTTTTCTAAAGTGTAGATTGTACATCCCAAAAATTATATGATTGACCGAGGTATGAAATTGGAAATGTCAAGCATTCTTAAAACAATAGGAGCCAAGGTGCATATCTTGGTCTTGGTCGGAAAGAAAGGTCGGCTGCATGCCATCACTATATCCTGGACTCTGTTCTTAGATCGAGTGGGATCTAATAAGTGGTATGGGCTTCCTATTTCGTATTATGGTTGTTACATGATCCAATAAGTTACAACATCCAACATAAAATAAGGAACAATTACGATTACCAAGAGTTTTGACGTTACAAAGGTGTTTAATGGTCATTAGACCAATTAAGCTAAAGTTATGCTACAAAAGGGAAGCAAGGTCCAATACAAGGGGATCAGTGCTATGAGTTACAGAAGAAAAGAGCGAACCTGCCAGAAACCTTGAATCACCAACAATGATGGTCATGAACCCTATCCCCATTACAAACACTCTAACCAATCGTTTAAGGCTCTCCCTAACTAATAACAGGGAAGTTAACCTTTTATTGTTTTTAGCAAGAACATTTGGAGCCCACGCGGCGAATACAACAACTATGTGAATTTCACCAGAGGGATGCAACGAAACCGACAATGGATTCCCATCCCAAATTCCAATAGAGAACTTCCAAATAACTTCCACCAGACTTGTGTACCGCTGTTGCTGCTCCGATGCATGACTCATAGCTTTGCATCGCCTACCAAGGGGCTTATCTGAACGACAAAGTCATTCTAGGCGACCTGGTCAAAGTCATAAATCATTGATCATGTCGTTCGTTCCCCTGGTGAAGAACTCATTCAGAGAATATATCCATTATAGATTTGATCGTGGATGCTCACCAAAATCTTGGAAGATAAATAGCTTTTGTTTATGCATAAGTGTTAATATCAAACACATGAACCCGAAGTCATTTTATTAATGTTGCACTTTGTTACTGATTTCTAGGCTACTAATTAGAAAGTGAAATTTTGGGTGTGACTACAACTAAGAAATGTTTGCAGAATGAGGTATGTAACGTGGTTTGTTGTGAAGGGATGAAAAACACACCTATGAACCGGATCAAACTGGATCACATCAACACTTAAGGGCAAGGTACAAGCCGATGTCACCGTCAAAGCTCACAATTCCGAGTTGGCGACCAAAGCAATTTGAAGCTGTGTCACAAGATCAACAGTTATATCATAAAAGAAGTCAAAATTGGAGACCGAAAAACGATAAACTCACACTATGTTGCGCCAAGATGGTATGCACGCTCAAAATGGAACATATCAGAAGGTCGACAACAACGATAAAGGTCGTGATTACAAATCGATGGGTCAAATGAGAGTGACCGCGCCGTCAATGAAGAGATAAGTGGTCTTGCATATAACAGGGTTATTAGTAGGTCAAATGATGTCGTGTGTTTGCAGTCATCATGATTAATTGCATTGCTAAACGATAGAAAAATTTGAATTGCTATGTTTATGAAACGATATGTTGTATTAACTATCTCGATATTGTTGTAGGTGTGATAGATATAGTTAATAGTCACTATCTTATAAATGCCAAAGTTGCATATTTACCGGGTAATCTGGGTATACCGTTTCGGTTATCGACGTACTGGCTCAAGACAAAATTTAATGACTTCATTGTTGTTAGGCGTTGGGGCTGTGAATGAAGACATCAAAACAATGCTTCTTGTTGGTTGTACATGACTAATCACAGTGATGTAACTTACAACACGTATGCTACAACCATGCCCGCTGTGTCACATCCATGTAATATCACATGTCTAATTCACACTGATATTGTTGCACACACACCCATTGGCGTTATAGACGTGCTCTATAAAAGATGAAATATGGATGTGACACAACGGTCATGGTTAAACACATTATGAAGTACATGTTAGTATGATCAAATATATAATAAATGTGAGCTATGCAGATATCAACTCATCATCACGTACATAATCACATTATTCAGATTACATTGCTAAACTTCGCAATCAAGCTATAACATTACTGCAGTAAACAAAATGAATATTCCATAAGGGGAAATATTGCAAATCATATTTGAAATAATGATATTTCTGGAATTCAAAAGTTCAACAAAGAATTTGAAATTTGTAACAGTTTCGAAATCTTGGGGCGGGTGACTATGGTTGTCCTTAACACATAATAGAATGGCAGAAGAATATCTTTATATCTTATATCAAGGTTTGAAATCCACATTCCTTTATGTGAAGCACTAGAGTAAATACCAAAATAGGATCTCATTCTGACTTGAAAGATGGATGCTTCGAACTAGGGGGTTTTATCAAGACATAAAGTGTCCACAAAAAATCAAAACATATGAGATGCCTCATATGTGTAAAAAGAAGAGTCGAAGAAATTAATTTTGAGAACATAAATCGTCAACGAAAGCAACAGGATAAATATACGAAGATCTATGTTTTAGATAATTATTGTCGGATGAGGCGAGCTAATATCTCTACCATTTGCAACTAACGACCCCTTTAGAACTTATTTTAGACAATAGATGTTACTCCTTTCTCTACGAGGGAAAGAGACACCTCTTTTTTTTCTAAACTTTTAAGAATATGCAGAGTAGTTGTTGGAACAAATACCGAACATATACTTGACCTCCAATAAAAGTGGGGACCTAGAACATCGAAAATCCATGCAAGGGGCATAATTAGTTGTGGCCGATCTAATTTAATTGAAACCTCTGGCCTTAAACTGAAGTCCAAGTAACTTGAAGTCTCTGGCATAATTGGATGCCGTCGGGTAACGTTTAATAACACCTCTGGCCGAAATGAGGTCCAAGCAACTTTTAGTCTCTAGCATAATCAGCAGTGGGCGGCTTTAGTTAACATACCGCTGGCCTAACTGAAGTCCAAACAAATTGAAGCCTCTGGCATAATCGGATGCGACCAGGCTAAGTTAACATACCTATGGCCTAACTGAAGTCCAAGCAACTTAAAGCCTCTGGCATAATCGATTGCAGTCAGGCTATGTTAACATACATCTGGCCTAACTGAAGTCCAACCAACTTGAAGCCTCTAACATAATCGGATGTGGTCGGGCTAAGTTAATATACCTTTGTCCTAACTGAAGTCAGAGCAACCTGAAGCCCCTGGCATAATTAGCTATGGTCGATCTAAGTTAACATACCTCTAGCCTAACTGAAGTCCAAGAAATTTAAAGCCTTTGATATAATCGGCTACGGTCGGGCTAAGTTAACATACCTCTAGCCTAAATGAAGTCCAAGCAACTTAAAGCCTCTGGCATAATCGGTTGTGATCGGCTAAGTTTAAATACATATGACCTAACTAGAGTCCAAGTTAATTAATAATATAACCAAAATAAACACCAAGATTAGTTTTCCTAGCTTCTCCATCGAATCAGAGGATTGGTTTGAACAAGTCATTCATGACTAAGACTTATTCTTTCGCTCGGGCTTCCATGAAGGATAGTCTCGGAAAGTCAATTATAAGAATAAGATAATTGATTAAAAAGAAACAGTGAATAAAGCGGAACAAGTAAATAAGATTGTCATCATATTATGGATAACAACGAGATCCTAATAAAAAAGAAGAAGAGAAAGTATATGACATACTTGAAAATATTACATAACACATCCAAACGTGTGAGATATTTGATCAAACTGTAGTATGGTCGGAAGGTAGCTTCTGGTTCGACATGTTCGCATGTTGCTGTCGAAATAGTATGTGTTGTAGTTAAAGTTATTCTAACATGCATTAGTCGATATTGCTAGGTTTGTTAGCATATCTAATTGGGTATGTTTGTTAAGACTTATTGGTTTAAGTTAGCTTTAAAAAACCCATTAGTTTAATATGTTAGGTTTATTATAAATAGCATATTAGTCTCTCATCATAAGTGGTGAGGCAAATTCTAATTAGGTGAGAGTGTTATTTGTTATTCTTGAGTACTTGTAATCTGTTTCAAAGAGAATGTAAAGAATATTAGTTATAACCAATCCTTGTTGTTGTTGTTTTCCGTTAACCTTAACCCTTGTGTGTTTCTTGATCATAAAGAAACGATTTATACTTTGTTTCAAAGGTATCAATTCACAACATAACAGATGACTAAATAATAGAACAAAACTTCAAAAGGCCGAGATCTCACTGGGCTCTCTGATTCCTTTATGACCAGAACTCGTCGGCTTCTAAGACAACACTAAGTCAAGAATCCACTAGGGATTTTCGGCCTCTTTATTAAAGATACAATGTTTTACAACATCAATATAAACATATATTTTCCTAAGATATGTTTGGGGCTTACTCATCTTAGCAAGACATGAGACGATTTAGGGCTTAAAGGCAAAGTAATTATTTAAGATCAGCAGAACTAAATCAAAATGCATCATTGTTATAAATCCAAGGATCTCCATAGGATCCAAACATATTGTGGGAGAGAAAATCGGGAAAAAAATATATACAATATATTATAAAAGATTCGTCACATACATACATGTCATTGTGTCGGATAATAAAATGAATGCATGTAAGGGCAAGTTAGGTTGTACCTCATCTTAAATAAAGAATAATGTTTCAGGCTTCTTTTGTCCGAACATTTTATCCTTTCAGGATTCATGCCCGGGGCTTTATGTACATCCTGGAAATTATATGGTAGGCTGAGGTATGAAATCAGAAATGTCAAGCATTCTTAAAACAATAGGAGTCGAGGTGCATATCCTGGTCCTGGACGGAAAGAAATTATATGCTTCTTCTAGTTCAAGTTTATGTCGACGATATTATTTTTGGATCCACTAACATGCAACTTGGAGAAGAGTTATATTAGCTTATGCAGGGAGATTTTGAGATGAGTCTTATGGGGGAGTTGAATTACTTCATTAGGCTTCAAATCAAACAATTGAAAGAGGATGCAAAGTCTATCGATACACCTATGTCCACAAATGGTAATTTGTAAAGGACACAAATGATAAGGATGTAGATGTGAAGAAATATAAAGGTATGATTGGCTCACTTTTATATCTCACCACATGTAGGCCAGATATCATGTTTAGCGTATGCATGTGTGTCCGTTATCAAACGGATCCTAAAGAATCTCATTTAAAAGTCATAAAGCGTATCTAAGGTATCTTCACGATACTTCTCAATATGGGCTTTGTAATTCTAAATAAAGTGATTGTAGTTTGGTTGGATACATCGACTCTTATTTTTCCAGTTTCAAATCGGATAGGAAGAACATTATTGGAACTTACCATATGTTTTCAAATGCCTTAGTAAGTTGGCATAACAAGAAACAAGTTTGTGTCACTTTGTCAACCGCCAAGGCGAAATATGTTGCAGTCGGTAGTTATTGTGCCCAAATATTATGGCTTAAGCAACAATTACTTGATTTTGATATAAACTTGCAATGTATTCCCATCATGTGCGACAACACTAACGCTATCAATCTAACCAAGAATCTTGTGCTACATTCATGCACTAAGCATATTGATATTCTCCATCATTTCCTATGTGATCATGTTGAGAAAAGGCGATATTGTATTTGAGCATATTTTAGTAAGCATCAACTTGCCAATATTTTCACAAAACCACTTACGACCGAACCATTTTTCAACATGCGATCGGAATTGGGGATACTCGATATCTTTAATCTTACCTAGCATATTATTTGTTGCATCCACTTTATATAATATTGCTCTAACTTTCATTGGAAGTTTCATCACATGAGAGTGCATTTCCCATCAATCGACATGAGAGGTAATATGGTTCCTTTTTCTTTCTCTTGCTTACTAAGTTCTTTAACTTTACTTGTTGCTAGTTTTCCAAAATGATTAATATTCTTGATGTTTGAAGTAATTCATCAATATTCACTTTCAAAAATATCTATTGATATAGTCAATTATATGTTTATAGTGATATTGTGCTATTCCTTCTATGTACTTGAAATATACTTTTGGTGCACGTGGCTTGTTATGTATTCTTGCATGACTTATGGTTGAACATGTTATGATGTTAAATCACTATGCCAAAATTAGTATTTCGCAGCTCAACAAAGACAACATTTTTAGAAACAAGCGATGCTATATGTTTTAAAAAAAGCGCTGAAAAAAAGCGCTTTTAAAGTGTCACCTTAGAAAACGCTTTTAGAAAGTGCTGCTAAAGGCCTTAAGTTGGCCCCATCTTTGAAAGCACTGTTTATATAGTGCTGCTAAAGGTTTACCTTAGAAAGCACTTTTAGAAAGCGCTGCTAAAGGTTTACCTTAGAAAGCACTTTTAGAAAGAGCTGTTAAAGGCCTTAAATATGCCCCACCTTTGAACCGGTTTCTCAAAGCGCTGCTATAATGCAATGAATAGAAAGTGCTTTCAGTGAAAAAGCTTTGTCTTAGGTCTTTTATTAATTAAAAAATAAAACCTCCCAAAATTTCAGAAGCCCTTATCATTTGTTTCAATCATTTTCAGAAGCTCTCTGACCGTTTCTTTCTTCCTCTCTGACCATTTCAATCATTTGTGACATCCTTTCTCCGTCGTTCTCCGCTGTTCTTGCCGTCGTTATGTTATATGTTTGTCGTTCTTGCCATGGTTCTATTCATGAAGAAGAAGACGCACAAAAACAAAAACGAGGTACGTATGAAAATGACACTTTTGTGCTTGTCGTTTATGATTAGGTTCATGTTTATATGTTAGGTTCTGAATGTGCTTTTGTTGTTGTTGTTATTTTTGTATGTACAAAAACAAAAACAAAAACGAGGACTTTTGTTGTTGTTGTTGTATGTACGAATGTTTCAAATGCTGTTGATAGATTCTGAATGTGCTTCTATTTCTGTCATATTTATGAATGTTGTTGAATGTGCTTCTATTTTTATGAATGTTGTTGAATATTGATAGAATGTTCTTGTCGAATGTTTCGAATGTTGTTGATAGATTCTGTTTTTATGAATGGGCTTCTGTTTTTTATGAATGTTGTTGAAGGTTCTTGAATGTTGTTGAGGAAACATGTTATATGTTGTATGATTATTAGAACCTTGTTAAAAAAGTTTGAGACATGTTTCATTGTCCTTGAGATATGTTGTATGATTATTAGAACCTCTATGAAAAGTTTTAGATATGTTTCATTGTCCTTGTTCATGTTTAAGTTCAATAAACCTAGTTTCTCTAAGTCTTATTTTTGTGCACATATGAGAAACTTGAAACTATTATGTAAGAAATAGGCCGTTGAAAGAGAAAGAGAGAAACTATGGATTGTAAAATGAATATGGTCCTTGTATTAAAAATTTAATGGTGTTAGTTTTAAGTCAACAACTTAGGGGGATTAAGTCTAGTTTATGGATGTGGTTTATTCAAATATATATAGTATTTAAATTTAATATAGTACTTTTCTTATATGATTTTGTTAACACTTGGTGAGATAATCTTGTTGAATTTTTACCACATATTATACAAAATCTTTATAGAACTTTATTAACTTTTCATGATCAATAATTTGTGGGTTCCTTATGTCGGTCAAATACCTTTGAATATTGTCCTGTTATATTACCGTATACACCATAAGTTATTAACTTATTGAATTTTCTATATATAGGGGTTACTTGTGAAGAGTGAAAGTTTGTTCCAAGAATATTACATTGTGTGGGTTCAGAAGCTGCTGATTTCCCTACACAGGTAAAAAAAAATTGTTTTTGTTTAGCTTAATTAGTGTAACTATGGATAAGAAATGAATGTCTTTGAGTCGATTGTCAAATGAGTATGAGAATGAGGTATCCAAATTCGTTAAGTTTTTTGTTGCGCACGCCGAAGACCCCATTCAAATGAGATGTTCTTGCTTGGGTTGCTGTTTTGGGAGTCGGGTTGACGTGATTCAGTTGGCATCACATTTAAAGAGGTGTGGAACTGATATAAGTTATACATGTTGGAATTTGCATGGTAAGAAAATTAACGGGAATGTTGAACTGGGGGAAAATATGACCTATGCTTCAAACGACAATGGCATAGATACATACAATTATGATTGAGTCGAAGAGATTGCAGAAGCACTTGAAGAAGATCTTAATGATTATCCCGAAATGTTTGAGAGTTTGGTAAGCGATGTAGAGAAACCATTGTATAATGGTTGCACTAAATTCACAAGATTTTCTGCGGTATTAAATTTGTACAACTTAAAGACGGTCAATGGATGGTCGAATAAAAGTTTCACATAGTTATTGGCCCTTATGTAAGATATGCTTCCAGAGGATAATGTTCTTCTCAATCGAACATATGAGGCTAAAAAGATGTTGTGCTCTATTGGCATGAGTTATGATAAGATAAATGCATGTCCAAATGATTGCGTTTTGTTTCGAAATGAGTATGCATTGTTAAATGAGTGTCCTAAATATGGTATCTCTCGATATAAGAAGAAGTTGTCTCCAATAAAAGTCTTATGGTATTTTCCTATAATTCCAAGATTTAGACGCATGTTTCATAGTGAAACCGATTCAAGACACTTAACTTGGCATGCAGATGAATGAATTATTGATGAAAGTTTTGACATCCGGAAGATTCACCATATGGATGAAAATTGATGATGATTATCCTGAATTTGGAAAAGAAGCAAGAAACCTTCGCTTTGCATTATCTACTGATGGATTGAACCCACACGGTCTTCAAAGTATATCACATAGCACTTGGCCTGTGATTATTATGATTTATAACCTACCTCCATGGATATGTATGAAGCGTAAGTACATGATGTTATCCATGTTAATTTCTGGGCCTAAACAACCAGAGAATGACATAGACGTATACTTGACATCCTTAATCAAAAGATTTAAAGTTTTTGTGGGAGAACGATGTGGAGGTTTATGATGGGTATATGAAAGAAAGTTTCAACTTGAGGGCGATGTTGTTTGGTATAATTAATGATTTTCCAGCATACTGAAATCTATCAGGGTACAACATAAAAGGTCAATGTGTGTGTCCTATTTGTGAAGATAAAATATATTGGACGTGATTGGAGTTTGGTCAAAAGAATGTCTTTCTCGGTCATCATAGATTCTTAAATTCTAATCAGCACTACCGTGGGTGGAGAAAAGCCTTCAATGGAGACACACATAACAAGGTAGAGCTCCACCTATATTGACAGGTGATCAAATTTTTGAAAAGGTGAAAGATGTGAATACTCAGTTTGGTAAGCCTTTTGCACATACACTTGTCAAGAGTGGGTGGAAGAAGAGGTCAACTTTGTTTGAACTACCATATTGGAAGCTGTTGTATGTAAGACATTTTCTCGATGTTATGCATATTGAAAAAAAAATGTTTGACAATGTTATTGGTACGTTACTCAATATACAAGGAAAGTATAAGGATGACCTTAAAGCTAGAAAGGACTTGATAGTGATGGGGATAAGAACTGAATTAGGACCCTTGAAGAAAGAAAAACGAACATATCTACCACCTGCTGCATATACTCTATCTAGAAAAGAGAAAAAAGTATTGTGTAAGTTTCTAAGTGAATTTAAAGTCCCAGAAGGATACTCTTCAGATATTAGAAGACTTGTGTCTCTGAAAGACCTCAAGTTAAAGAGTTTAAAGATGAATGATTACCATGTTATAATGGAATATTTTCTACCAATAGGTATACGCTCGATCCTACGATTTTACCAACATTGCAAAAAGAAATAGTTATTATTTTGTGTGATCTTGAAATGTATTTTCCTCCATCATTTTTTGACATAATGGTTCATCTAGTTGTTCACATTGTGAAAGAGACACAATTGTGTGGATCAACTTATATGAGATGGATGTACCTTGTTGAACGTTATATGAAAATATTAAAAGGGTATGTGAAAAATCGAAGTCGACCAGAGGGTTGCATTGTCGAACGATACATTGTTGAAGAAGCGATTGAGTTTTGTACTGAATATATGTCCAATGTTCAATCAATTGGAATCCCCAAATCTCATATTGTTGAAAAAAAAGAAGGAAAAAAATTAATTTGAAATAAATTTGTGACATTATTAAGGGTCGAACGGGATTAAGTGTAATGCCCCAATTTAATTGTTTAATTATTTATTCGATTAATAGAAATTGTTGTGTGTTGTGTGCTTTATTGGAGGTTGCATATCCTTAGTGAAGGGTGGAAATGTTGAGATGAAGGAAAATGTGTCGAGTAAGAAGAAATATATTATTTGAATTGATATATGTTTAATAATTTATATTAATATGGTGAAATAATTTAATTAGAGGAATACCAAGTGGAAAGGATATATTGGTAAATAAGTGAAAGGTTAGTGAGGGCTAGATGGGGATTCCATTATTAGGGGTCAAAGGGTTATGTTGGGAAATTGGAGAAAGAGAACAATCAGTTAGTGAAAAGTAATCATGGAATTTTGGGAGAGAGTGAACAAAAGAAGGAAGAAGGAAGCTAGGGCAAGAGAAGAGGAAGAGAATCCCGTCAAGAGAGAAATTCTTCGTCAAATTAAGGTAAGTTGGGATCTCTTTTATCTTTTAAGGATAATATGATATGGATGTTAGGGTAGATATCCTTAGGTATGTTAGTGGGATTGGATGATAAAATAACCGATGAATGTGATATGCAATTGAGGGATTTATGAAGTTTGATTAGTATGTTTGTGTTGGTATTGATGATTGTGGAAATTATGGTGAAAAATAGAGATTAGGATTGGTATTCTACCATAATTTAGGGTCAGAATCGCAGAGGAAGAGTGCATAAATCGCAGGGTTTTTCTGTTGATTTCGTGTTTAAACCTTTATTTTATGTTTTCTTTTGAGATTACCGCTGCGAGTAAAACATTTGTAATACGTATCAATTGAGTTGTGTTTTTGAAGTAAATGTGACACTCAAAATTATTTTATATTTTAATTATTTTGATAAATAATTGAAATTTTGTGGGGATGATTCTGGGTGTTACAAAATGGTACCAGAGCAGGTTGGTCCGTCCGGCCAGGTTGCATAATTGTGTTGTTTTCTAGTATGCGACATGTGTGTGAGAACACCGTCGGTACCTATTTTGTTTCCATTGTAGGTTGGGAATGAAATAAGTGGGAGAGAAGCATCTGTTTCTTTTGGATATTCCAGATGTTGTGTTATTGGATATCGTGACACTAAAAGAGGGAGTGTTGCATTGTGTTATTGGATATCGTGTTTTTTTGTTAGTAGAAGTGACTTTGCTTGGTTATGTCAATTCAGATGAAGGAATTCAGATGTACGTGGTTATTGGATCTGAATTCCGCATCATACACATCAACAACAATGCACCCACACCATACACATCAACAACAATGCATGCAAATAGGACTCAACCATAGACTCAATTCATGTGGTACCATTTATTGATCCTTCTTTCATGATCCAGTTCCCGTCGAAACTCTTGACCCCTATTTCATGGTCCAGTATGATCCCTCTTTCATGATCATACCCACGACCCATGTTTCATGGTCACGTACAATCCATATTTCATAACCGCACTAACAATTGTGATTGAATTCAATCACGCCACCAACAACGATTCCATCAAGGAATTCGGAAGGACGTGGTTACCCTACCTTGGTATACCACCCCACAACTATGCACATGTCATGCACCATTTATGACAATATGCAATATCAACAACAACAACGACTTCATGCAACAACATAAATTACAACATGTGACAACATCAACAACAACGTATAACAACAACAACAATGTATAACAACATCAATAACAATGTACCAGAACATCAACAACAACGTATAACAACATCAACAACAACATACAACAACATATAACAACATCAACAACAACGTACGACACCATCAACAACAACATGTAACAATATCAATAACTCCTACCTATCCCTTATTACATCAACATCACTAAACCATTACTTGCCTTTTAGCTAACATACATCATTATGTTCTACCATAACTCCATCCCTTTACCATATTAAATCATGTATATAACCACAACATAACATGTTATAACAACTATGCAACCACATTTTACTACAACAACTCATCCGCCACAACATACTATGACAACTACACACTACAACAAGTTCATATTATAGCGGCTTAACGACAACATACAACAACAACTCACACACAACATATACACATTCATTTATTCATGTATTTCACATAATCACATTTAATATTCAATAAAACAAGTGTATAACCTATCAATTCATGCTATTAACACCACCACATCAACACAAAGATACTAGGATATAAAATAAATAATTTCACATATATAACTAAATCTACGTCATGTATTCGTAAGTTTCACACAATAACATTCAACATTAACAAAATGCATGTATAACCTTTATGCTTATAGCATATGGTGCATCTAGTGCAATATATATTATAGCGTCCTTTTCTCATCTAATGAGGTAAGACATTGCCCATTAGACAAAACATCATACCACATATGCAATAATCTTAATGTGAAATTTATGCATATTAAGTATCTCAACACTTTGTCGGAATATGTACTTGTGCTAGGGTTGAGATCATCAACCATCTATTTCTATAGATTCTGATTCCCAACCTTTTTAGGAAACCTCACCTAAGCATTTCATCAAACCATTTCCTTAACCATGTCCTACACTGGTGTTGTAAGGAATTTGTTTTGATGATCGGTATGACACTTACATACTATACTAGATTAATGCAAATACTCCCACTAACTTTCTTGTGTGCACAATATTTAAACTAGACATTTATTAGTCCAAGTTTTCACAAAACTTCATTAATAAAAGGATTCATCTCTAAGAAGTTTGCTCTAATCCATAATTGAATTTAAACAACTTATACTTCTTTTAGAATCAAGATAATTTATGATCTTCTCTAGATCTTGTGCTACATGAACCAAATGATTCAACAATAACTCCCTTGTTGAATTTGTTCATATTCCATATATATATATGTATGTATGTATGTATGTATGTATGTATATATATATATATATATATATATATATATATATATATATATATATATATATATATATATATATATATATATATATATATATATATATATATATATATATTCTGGTGCTTGAATTTCTTTAAGTTCTGCATCACTCCCACTGGTTCCTTTAGATACATAATGTCTCTAAAGGAACACTTCAGTTCCATTGACAAATTTTTTTTGTCCCATAACATGTTATAAAATATGTGTTCCTTATTTTTATTGGGATACATCCATAAATACACATTCATCTAGATTGTGATGAAGTTTACTTAATAAACCTTACAGCCCAAATGATCATAAGACAAACTAGGTACTCTTACCTCCATATCAAATATGGTGTCTTTACGAATACTTTAAATGGAGTTGGTTATGGATATGAATAATTGTATATAAGACAATTTATAAAAGAGTCACAAAGATATAATTGAACTATTTTAAATTGTTCAATATCAAACATGATACAATTTAAATAGTCATTATATTCTTTATATAGGTATTTACCACGACGAATAATTTGTATGATCTTAATACCTTTTTGAGTTGTTTCCTTCTACTTCATTCTTGAACTCTTCTCAAAATAATTCTAATTCGTGTCACATGCACAAATATGTAATTACTGAGTTTGTCGTTAATATAAATGAAGAGAAACAAAATTCATTCAACAAATATGTTTAGAGGTCCATATACATCATACATGTATATAATCAAGATATATCATATGTCCTTTCACTTTAGTCGATGATTTGAGACATTAGATATATCTTCCAAAATTAAGACTTTCATCTATGAAATGATATAAAACCAAATGAATCAAACACTCTATTCTTATAGACTTAGAAAATGCATCTCTCACTTATTGGACTAAACATTATTATCATTGATATACATAAGGTTCAAATCTTATTTGATACAGCCTACATTGGTTATAGATGAGCTTATCAAGATCGTATAACTCAAATAAACTACTTGATTTAGCATTGAAACCACTATTTTAGATAATCATAATAACACTTGTCTATTATCGAAACATGCATTACTCATGACAATACAAGACTTAAAATTAGTGTTTATTACTAAATGAAACTTAATAACAATTATTTGGTTTCATTCCATACTCAAATTCAAGTCTAATCATAAGCTCTTATAGTCAATGAAACACTTTGTTACATTCTAGACGTAAGCTGACTCAAATTATAATCAATGTCCTACTTCTTAAAAGACTCGTCATATTCTTATAAATGTGATATCAACATCTAGTATCACATACTCAAGATACTAAAGTAGACGGTTTGATTTTCTATAACAAATGGTATGAAGAAAAAGTCCTACTTCTTTCTTCTACTTTGACTCTTTTGATAACCATTAACAATTTTCTTCTTTCAACACATGAAATCAATGACTTCCTTTAGAACCGAGTTTTTTTGTCAAAATTCAAAGGAATATAAAATGAACCTCACTCCTTTTATAACTCATCTATTTAGCATCACAAACTACTTTCTTTTCTTTTCAATAAAATGAGGTAGATATATTTAAAATTTATTCATAATAAATCTAATCTACCTATCTGAGACAATCTAAAATAGAACTTGTGTAGACAAGATTTTGGAAAGTTTTACATTTCTCATATCTTGTATTTCTTAATTAAAAGAAAATCCTCGGGGTTAATGATCATATCATTTTCTATGATGACTATAACTATGAGATATGTTATATCTAGACATTCGACTTGATCCTTCTCATAAGTACCGCTCTTTAAATCTAGTTATATTCGGCTGTTAGGAATTGGTTGCTTGAGAACATAAAATTTTCTCGTGCTTGAGAACAATTCTCAATTTTTGTACCAACTCAGAAACTCCTTTCTGATCTTTACGTCCTTCATAAGGACATTTCACAGTAAAATATAAAATAAAATGCAAAAGGAATTCTAACTACAAAAGGTGTAAAAATGTTATATCAAAATCATTTTAATAAGGACTTCTATTAAAATGCTCCCAATATTTTTACTCAAACCAAATGACCCTCAACATTTGATTTTAAAAATCCCGTTGGAATATTTTCTAGCGGGTCGAGATCCATATTTCACTTTGTTTTAAGTCTGCGTAGGCCGATTACACAAAACTCTATTATTTCGGTAGAAACTCTTTTCAATTGTATCTAATACAATTCTCGAATTTTATCAGTTGAGTGAATAACTCCTTATTCTAATTCATCTTATGGATTGTTCTAACTCTTGCTTTTAAACATATATAATCCTATTATAATTAGTTTAGTTAAGTCAAATCCAGAAATTTAGCAGTTGGATATTACATTTTTTCCATCGCATCTTACTAATATAAACATACAAATGTTGAGGGTCATTTCCCATCGCAGTTGGAAATTTAGCAGTTGGATATTACATTTAGTTAACTCTTGATGAGTGCTAAATTTTGGAAAGAAATTAACTTAATATTTAATTGAATGCATTTTAATTAAATTTGATCTCACTGGTTTGTGTATCTCATACACTCACATAATTGTGTATCTTATACGCACACATATAAACATACATTTCACGCATCACATACATAAAATAAAGTTGGTAATACGATTATGACCACCTAAAATGCAAGAATTAAATAAACTACTTTATGACAATTCTTTGACCCGCGAGCAAGCTTCTCAAGCCCCTCCACCGTTGTAACACCCTTTTTACCCCACAACAAATTCAAACATATTTTTTTTAAATAAATCAGAGTTCAACACAAAGGGCATCACATTTTCAACATAATTATCAAATAAACATCATGTATGTGTCATGTCCCGTAACACGGGTTGCAACTTCATATCATAAATAAAACAAAGCCTCAATTCATGAAAGCGGATCATTATTCAACATCTTAAATCATCATGATAAAAAGGATTTAACTATAATCCAAAACATCGCCATCAAGTGTTAAAAATAAACAAAAACGAAAAAAATAAACCAAGCATTCCCCAGTGTTATACGACACAAAGCATGATACCACCTAGACTCTATAAACAACAAGAGACGCACTCCGATCTACTTCCGATCACCAAAATATTCTTGAGAATCTCCAGGATGGCATAATAGACCATCATGAAAGGCATGCAGGGCGAGTAATCCACATTCAATATACATAATATAAAGACGAAATTATAATACAAACATACATCATTTACATCAAATCTCACCCACATACAACAACAACAAGTCACATCATCATAAAACAAATGCAATCATGTTATGCCACATATAATGAAATGCAACTACATAAATGCATGTAGTACCGATTTTCAACATGTGATAGACACTGGCTATCAACCCTCCACAAAGGAGCACAACATAAACAACAATACCTCAATCCACACAATGGGATTGAAGCCTTAATAATCATAAGAATGTCATTAATGCACGATGCAACAACAACATAATCATCTTCATCAACATTTGCATCAACACTCATCATTATACATTTGCTTCGCCTACTCACATTACTGATACTACATGGCATCATTTTACAACATTTTCATCATAAAATCATTCCATCATTATTATTACACGTTTAACCTAATATATCATGGTAACAAATCACAGCAATAACACAACAACATAGCACAACCAAACAAAGCATCACAAGTCATCCAGCAAGAGAAATTATTTTTTCCAAAGACTACGGGTCTCGCTAAGCGAGACAGCTAGATCGCTAAGCGAGCAACTCTCTGTTTGCGAACTTCCCAAATTCTCACTTGCTCGCTAAGCGAGGAGTCGATTTTTCGCTGAAAACCCTACAATTTTCTGTACGACTCAGACACGCCCAAAACCTTCAAAAACAAAAAATAACAATAGAAAACGACCATACAACCTATTATCATCATGTAATCATCACTTATAACCTCTAACAACAACAATACATCAAAATCTATCAACAAATTACTCAAACCTAATGTTTCCCCTAAAAAATCCCCTTTCCTCATAAGACAATCCAAATATTATAGACATTGAAAGAGAACTACTTCCCATACCTTAATCGATTGAGCTTTCTCTTTCATTTCTTGAGCAATTCCCCTTTGGCCTCCTTGTTCTTCAGAGCAAATCTCAGCTTCCACCAAAAACACGATTATGAAAATTTTAATCGTAATCTCTTTTCTCATAAACTACTCAAAAGACCACTCTACCCCTTAGACCTCCAACTTCTTTTATTTTATTTTTAATAATAATATTTAAATAATATCCAATTATTATAATATCAATATTTAATAAAATATGTTCTTCTTCTTAATATTCCACAAAATACCACAAATTACCACTTATTCATAAATAGTTACATAAATAATTAAATTATGAAATTGGGGTGTTACAACCGTCGTCATCGTTTGACGTTGTCTTATCTTCAATTCTTGAACTCAGCAATTTGTAATATTTAAATAAATAAAATAATAACTAAATGGCTTGACACGCATGTCGTATTTAATAACAATAAATCACGACACACCTGTCATATTTAAATAAAATAAATCACGACATAGGTCATATTTAAAATAATCAAACGCCAAAATCTAAAGTCATAACTGTATATCAATTTATTTAATAATAAATAATTAAATAATAAATAATAATATATTATCTAATTATAAATATTGATGCATCAACACTTAATGTTTTTTGCAAATCCTAAAGACACAACTCTTGCGTCGTCACAAATTATATCTAATGCAAAAATGTTCATACCATCAAAACGTAAAGATCGACTATTCAATATGATCGATCAAAATGTCATTCCTTCACCATACAAATGTCAGATTCCGAAGCAGAATGCACATTGATCTTTCAAATGTATAACAATCATTTTACTAATTGATGGACAAAACAAAATAGTGTATCAAATACACTAACTTCGCATTAGAAATATTTATATCGTATATAAATTATCAATTATATTTGTATCACTTATGGATGATCGAAGTATCGCTGCTTCACCATACTAATGTCGGATTCCGAAGCATAGTCAACAACGAACATCCAAATTATAGAAACACAAGATGCCAATATTTAATTTTAAATAATAAACACTTTATTATTTTATTATTAATTAATTATAATAATAAAATCTTTTATTATTATTATTATTAAGCTTTAATAATAATAATTTATTATTATAAATAATAATAAAACTTCAAACTTAAAACACAATACATGTATGTACCATTCTCTAGTGGCAATAGCTTACGAATATATGGCGAAAACATATGTTACAACATACCCACATTCCAACATATGTTAGGAGTATAATTGTTCTTCGATGGATGGATTAAGCTCTTATATTCATTCATCACTTATAATGCATCAAAATTGCATTTAAATAGATAATTCTCATCATGGAGATAAAGTCACAACAACAATTATGAATATCCATAATAGTTAATGACATTCATAATGAAAAAAATTGAATCAAATTCAAATACGAAATTAAACATATTTAATCAAACACATATTATTTTACTTATATCATCATATAAATATTAATATAAATCATATTTGAATTAATGATTTAACCAAAATCGAAGCTCTGATACCACTGTTGGGATTTAAGAGGTTTTTATCAAAAATTTATCCTCTTAACGGAACAATCCCGATGAACGGGTCTTGATTAAACCATTAATCACAAATAAAATATCAAAGGATTCAAATAATACATCTTAAAGTGTGCTTTATATTCGATCATGAACCACAGAAAATACCGATTTCTCTACGTAGTCCACACGAGCACAAAATGGAACGCGATGCTAGCCATTTCTGGTTATGAGAAAATTGACTATTAGGATTGGAAGGGAAAATAGTCCATCTATTTATTGAGAGCTGCTAAAACCCTAATTTTCTTATTTTGAACTTTTCCGAAATAAGCCCAATCCAATCCAGTTTAATTAAACTATTTAATTAAATACATATTATTTATATTTAACTAAACTCTTTTAATTAAATTAAATATTAATTAAATTAAATCATATTTAATTTAATCAAATATCAATTATAATTTATTTAATTAAATCATATTTAATCTAATAAATTATATTTGTGTTAATTTATTTAATAATACAATTAACATCTAATTAAATTAAATCTTATTTAATTTAATCATTCGTTCCATAGTCAATACTCAATGCATGTGACCCTATAGGTTCTCGTTACGTTGACAATAATATTAAATCACCTAATTAATATAATAAACAGTGAGCGGTATCTAGCAACACATCATTGTTGCCCAAGTGACGAGAATGTCATGTGATCGAACATAACCTTTATGTAATAATGATCATGTGTACACTTATCCTTTTTTCCTTATATATATATTGAACACAAGACATAGAATGTGTCACCCTTGTATAGTCAAATATTTTATTCATTGATCCCCGAGTATACTTGATAGTAACAAATAAGCTCAATATCTCATATTGACTTATTTGAGCACGACCATGCATTTTACAATCATACTTTATCAAGGGGCCCATAAATATTACTCCTGTATATGTAGGAGGGGCAAATCTCATCTAGATCACTCATGTCCCTCCACATATAGGGTCCATAGTGGTTTCAGGTCGAAGGGTGGTATATACCATTATTACTATGAGAATAACTTATGACACTTACATAACAAACTATGTAGTATTCTCATGGTGGGTCAATCCAGTATAAATATTATTCCTAATATTTATACTTACGTGAAGACTTGATATCTCATATCCATGACTTGTGAGATACAATCACCAGTCTACTCACAAAGTAATCTATATGCATTATTGTTGTCCTATTTGACAATAAAGTTTGATTGTGGATATTTTAAGAATATCATCCTTATGTTTAATGAGGTCTCGTGATTAAGTCACACTTAATAGGCCATTAATAGACTAATTATTTTAAGGACTTTATTATGTCATATACATATAACATAATAAATATAATGCCTAATAAGTATATATATTAACAAACAATATATATCAAGGTCAAGATACAAAAGCATATTAAGCCAATATTTATTGGCTATTAGGGTTTACTCCATATGGGGCTTACTCCAACATATGATCCTTTCAACTACAACTTAATTCAAACAACTAATTCCCTCTTATACAAAGGAATTTTTCCTTGGTATAGTTGGCCTCCTCTTGGGCCTTATCCAAGCATCATCAGCCTCCTCTTGGGCATCATACAAATATTTCTCCTCAGCTAAGGTAGCCTCCTCTTGAGCTTCATACAAGGAGACTTGGAAAGTCTCATCCCCAGCCTCCTCTTGGGCTTTATACAAGGATCCACAAGCTTCTTAAAAGATCCACATCTCCTCTTGGGCTTCATATAAGGACCCTCAGGCTTCATAAAATCATAAGTCAAGTCTTAGCCACCTCACAGATAAAAAAATTACCCAAAGGAATCAAAATCAAATCATAGTCATTCAAGTATTTCCACTGTCTACAATCCTCAACATTGAGTCAGTCCCATCTTAAAATTCCTCAGCCTCCTCTCAGGCTTCATATAAATAATTTCTTCAATCAATCAGCCTCAATCTTGGGAATTGTACAAGACATATAAAACTCCTCAGTTGAGTCAGTTTTCAACTCTTTCAGCTTCAACCTTGGGCTTTGATTAAGGCACTAAATTCAACATTTTCCCACAGATGAGACATTGAGTCATCTCTGTAGGAGGATATCTCTTTTATACACCACAATTCAAATCAAACATTCAAACTTTTTCCACCAAGGAAGATGTGGCATTGCTTGTATATTTAACATCCAACTTTAAAGGTCCTTCCCTCAATCATGAATATAGATGTGACATTGCTCTGGATATTTAAAATCCAAGTTTAAAGATTTTTCCTTCACGGTGTAGTACTTTTCCATAAAGGAAGATGTGACATTGCTTAGGATATTTAACATCCAAGTTTAAAGCTTCTTCTCTTATGATTTTACTCTTCAATGTTTGTAAAGAATATGTGAGATATCTCCCTTTCAGATGACAACTGTCAAAATCTCAGTCAAACTTTTAGCTTCAATCTTGAGCTTTGAACAAGACACAAATACTTTTTTAGCTTCAATTTTGGGCTTTGAACACGACAATCAAAACTTTCTCCTATAGATTTAGGAGGAACTACAAACGCTTTGATTTCCCAATTCTCTTTTTGGGGATACGTAGACATAAAGTCGTAAGATCTTAGCGAGTACACCTTTTCAAAAACACCTCCCTTTTCCGTAAAAAAACAACAAAATCCCCAAAAATACTTCATTATTCTCACTCTCACTCATAAGATATAATTCACCTCATTTCATAAGCAGTTAAATAATTAAGGCAAATAAATAGTAAGCAAATAAAAACAAAGGATCCCTATAGAGTACTATAGATATCTAGGGTGTTAATAGCTTCCCTAGGTATAACCAACCTCCGATTCCAAACCTCTTCGCATTTGTAGAGAAAACACTTGCGCACAGGGTTAGTTTGAGATATCTTCCCCTTCCTTTTGAGCATCATAGGATAATTATTAGAAATCAGAAAGTAGCACCAATGTGATAGTGGTCACGTCACGAAAACCGAGCTACAATATTCACTTGTAATCTTTGAACCCTAATAGAGAAAATGAATAGTAAAACAATTATAATCAATCAAGATTCTTCTTACTTCTTCTCTTTTTCATAAAACCTAATAGATTTTTTTTGTATTTGTTAAAAAAAAACTCACTATTTCTCATATTTTGATTTGTTCTTGACGAAACCGATTTACAACATAAATTCCTATTACTTAGTATTTCTTATGTCTCGTAATAAATGTCTTATGTGAACTATGTGTTATTTTTAAAAAAATGATTAGATATGATTATTTTAGTGATGAAATTAATATTTTTTTATTAAAATGTTTTTATTAATTATAGTCGGTAGAATAATTGAATAGAATAAAAGTTAATTGGTAAAAATATAGTAGCGGGAAAAAAATATTGATATTATAAAAGACATTTATTTTAGACCGAAAATGACACACTTTTATGAGCAGGATGATGTGAAAAATATCTGGTTGTAAGACTCAAGTCCATGACCAAATTTAAATCTGTTATAAATATCCGGATATAATTCAATGATTATTAATCGATTTAGTTTTTAATGATTTTGTTTATCCATTCATATAATTTGGATATAATTAAATGATTATTAACCGATTAATTTTTTTTTAAATTCGGTTATAATCCGATTATTATTCAAAATCCAAATACTAAAGTACCATAAAATTCAAATACTATGTTATTATTATGAAATTCAAATACTATGTTATTATGAAATTCAAAAGATAATTGTACATCAAATTACAAATTTGTGTTCAGTAAAAAAATGTAAGTTTTTATTTTTTAAATTAAAAAAAAAAACCTAAAGATCAAGTATTTTACTTTTTCGCTACATCACACATGAATTGTCAAATCACATTAAAATAAAATGAAAAATAAAAAAATAAAAAGCAAAATCAGTTGGATATTAGAAAATTCACCGAATAACTATAGTATGTTCCGTTTCATATATGTGAAAAATTTAATAGTTATTTTTTATAGAAGTTTCATATATGTGAAAGATTTAATAGTTATTTTTTATAGAATAAATATAAAGTCTGAGATATGAGATATCAAAATCAATTTCATCTTTAAAAAGTTTATATATGTTTATTTAGTTTCCAATGTATAGTTGTTGTTATTTTTTGTTCTAAAATATCTTTTAAATTTTAAATAAAAATAATACAATTTAATTGTTATACACCAACAATATAAAATAATTATATATTATCAATTAATCGTAACCGTTAGAATAAGAAAATACTAACAAGTGTTTCAGATTCTGATTAAGAAATTAAAATGGTAAATTAAACATTATTTAAGAAATTAAGAAAAAACATATATTTTTTTAAATATATATAAATTCAATATAGTAAAAAAAGAAAAAAAAATTAAAAAAATATTGTATATATTGTAAAAACTAAACCTAACATATATATTCTTTAATTAGAATTCTTAACCAATGCTCTCATGCCTTATAAATAAATTGTTTGATATAAAATAATTTTAAATTTCATAAAACTCATTCATATTTAGTGACGTATTATAAATTTTACTTGCCTTGACAAATTTTACTTTATTAATTTCTATTTAGAATTGTCCGCAGGTTATGTGTTTTTTTTTAAATAAGCAACGATATTCAATAAAAGATAGCACAAGGGGTGCTATAATCTCAGAAAAATACAAAAAAGAACTACAACCTCTTGATACAATCTAAAGGTGTATTGCACCATTCAAAACACCCACACTTGGGAGAAACTAACTTATTGAAAAGCCATCTCCAAGAAATCACCTTGATAGAATACAACACTTCGGCTACGGGAATTAAAACATCTTTAAAAACAACTTTATTTCTACATAACCACATCGACCAAATAGTTGCAGCCCAAAAAACAATACCGATAAGATTACTTAACTCTTTCATATATTCAAACTTGAATAAAAGAAAAACTTGTGTAATCGTTGTCGATGCCAAAACATCAATACCTGACCATTACGCTAAACCCGTCCAAACCTAAGTTGTGAAGGAGCATCGAAGAAATAAATGATCAACGTCTTCATCTGAGATATCACAAAGGGGGCAAAGGGGGCAGACCGAACTGCCAACTAGTAACACATTCCTCTTTATTAACTGATTCTTCGTAGCTAATATATCACACAATACTCTCTATCCAAAAAAATTGGATTTTCGACGGAAGATTTATACTCCACAAAGCCGTTATGCAGTCTTGTACATCAACCGATAAAGGGACTATATCGCCCGAGTCCACAGACACAGTTGCAGCTTTTTGAACCAGAAATTCATAACAGTTGGCCACAATAAAACCGGATGCACTGTTCAAACGTCATCCCAAATTATGTGTTAATGAGTTAATGTAGATAATTGTGCAGAGACAATTTTTTTTTCTTTTAATAAACAAAAGATTATATTTCACTGGGATATAATAAGGATATAATAGGGGTATCTCAATCCAATACAAACTACTCATTAATTTTTAAGAGAAGAATTTCGATTTTTTTTAGAGTAATGTACTTTTAAAAAAAATACGAAGTAACCATCTTTTCAGATTATTTACCAAACTAACTATGTTTGGTACTGTATACGTCATATTATTGACGTATAAGTATAAATTTTATTTATTTATTTTGAATTGATTTCATTCGCTAAATGGTATGACTAATGAATTCATTTTTATTTTTTTTAAAAAAAACTAATATACATTCGCTAAATGGTATGGCGTAAATATGAAGAAAAAAAATTACTCATTCGTCCGATCCATTTGGCTACGTAAATATGAAAAAAAAAATTGCTCATTCGCCCGATCCATTTGGCTAATGAATTATTATTTTTTTAAATTAACATGCATTCGCCAAATAGATTGACGAATGAGTGTAAAAAAAATTAATTCATTAGTCAAATGGATTGACAAATAAGTGCAAAAAAAATTCATATTTAAGCCATACTATATGACGAATATATATTAATTTAAAAAATAAATAAATAAATAAATTCATTAGCCATAATATTTAGCGAATGAGTTCAATTCAAAAATTAAAAAAAAAAAAACTTTGTACTTATACGTTAAATAATATGACGTAAACAGTATCAAACATATTTAATTGTTAAATATAGTATGAAAAGATGGTTATTTTCGGATTTTTTTAAGAGTACGTTATTCTAAAAAATAATTCAAGAATTATATTAAATGTGTATAAATCGATATCCTCTACATGTAACTGCATATATTAATCTCTCAAGTCGGATAGAATATTTTATACTCAAAATTGTAAAGAATAATCTCTTAAACTATGTAATATATCCTCTATACACAACTACAAAGATTAATTCATCGAATCGGTTAAGATCATAATAGACAACAAAACTCTCACCGAACAAATTTAACATTTTTGTATGTCTAAGACTGAATTTAAACCAAGATTTTTAATTAAATTGGAAGAAACTTCATCATTTCATCCCAGTAATCTTAGTAAAAAAGTATGGAAAATGCTAACTCAGAACATTCTTTAAGAGCTTAAAGAAAATAAGTGTTTTTAAAAATGAATAATTAAAATTTTTTATTTTTCCCGCATTTCAACACATCCCATTCCACTGGTTTCTCAATCGTAGCCACGTGTTTTTTCCCATTTCATTTCCTTCTTCACCATCCACATATCTTGTTTTCTCTCTCTCAACAACCGCTTCCTTCTTCTATTCCACGGTAACAATTTATATCTGTAAAACATATCATTTTACGTCTAAATATTGCTTATTATAACCCTTATTCTTGTTCAATTCATTTTTCAATTTTCTGCATTGGATATGAAATTCCTTTGAGGAATGAATCAATGCATGAATCATACATGAAGACCAATTTTACATCTCAGAAAAAGGTCTGTTACCAAAATCAAATAAAAAATTTAAATAAAAAAAGGAAAATTGGATTGTTACTATATTCATAAATGATTTTGAATTGTGCCATGCAATTCCTTTTTGTTCTTTCAAAACTTGTGATCTCGTATGATTTATGATTCAAAATTTAGTCCGGAGATACACCGATTTAGAACGGTTGTTTGCGTGATTGGTTTGAGAAAATTATTTCTGTTATTATTATTTTGATTTTGAAAATGTCTTACGTATATTTTCAGGATGTTTTAGCTTGATTGAGATTTGGAAAGAAAGATGTCGTTTAAGAAATTGAAGGAGAGTATAACTGAAAAAAAATTATCTCCAGAAGACCAGCAGATCAAGGTACTATACATTAATTTTTTCACCCTATTTTATGAACATGAAGTGCTAAATTTGATGTTTATTGTTATGTTTTAACTATTCAGTCTCTCTGATATTCTTCTATTCAAAAGTTTGCATGTGATCGAGCTATTTGTTAGGCATTGAATACATTTCTGTTAAATTGGTTGATTTCCTTTGTTCTTTTCAGATCCAAGAAACCAGAAAGATAATTGGTCCAATTGCCGACAAGTTCCCGACTATATGCTCGGATGCATCAGTGCTAAGGTTTCTTAAAGCACGAAACTATAATACTATAAAGGCTGCAAAGATGTTGAGAGGCACCATAAAATGGAGGCTGGAGTTCAAGCCTGAGAAGATTCTATGGGTGTGAATCAAATGTTACTTTTTATTACTTTTTTCAAAATATATATATAAACAAGAGAATATGAGAGTTCAATTTAGAAAAATGCTAGCGCCTTTTGGTATGGTTAATGAATAAATATAGCTCAATTCTAATGAAGAACAACTAAAACAAAGTTGTTAGCTTTAGTCTTACAAATGAACTCGATGTAACTAGGAAAAATCTTTCACTTTACAATTTTAATTTTCGTTGGAAACAAGTAACATTCTCTGTGTACGATTTTAATCCGTGTACCCGATTTCAGGATAACATTCCTGACCATAATCGGGTGGTTTTAAATAGTGATCAGTTACTTACTGTTTAGTAGATCAGTGCAACTAAAAGACCATTATCTATTGTACTTCATACAATCAGGATGATGTAGCTAAAGAAGCTCTCAAGGGAAGGTTATATAGGGCTGATTATTTGGACAAGCAAGGAAGGGTTGTTTTTGTCATTAAAGCTGGACTTCAGGTAATCTAAATACCTTGATGGGAATTCATTTGTTCAATTTTTTTATTGCAGTCATTATACTTTTTTTGTTTTGTTTTCACCACCAGTATCCGGTCCACTGGACCGACAAATCTGGTTCGGGGGTCAGTTCTGATATCAAGTGGTTTCAGCCCCCTCCCGATTACAGTTGCGGGGAATCGAATTATACTTGATCCTTCTTGTTTTGTTGATGTCATTGTTATTATAATTGATGATTCAATCTTGTAACTAAGTACTTAGTTATCCAATGTAGACTCCAAGTTTGGCAATGGTACAGATCAAATACCTCGTTTACTGTTTGGAGAATGCTATATCTAATCTACCTTCCACACAAGAACAGATGGTTTGGCTAATAGATTTTCAAGGGTGGAGCACATCGTGTATATCAGTAAAGGTTACTCGAGATACTGCCCAAGTCCTGCAGAATCATTACCCGGAAAGGTTGGGCCTTGCAGTCTTGTACAATCCACCAAAATTGTTCGAGTCATTTTGGACGGTATGATATCATAAATTTGGCATTAAAAAATATATGTATATATGCTTGTCGATTATACCTTTTTCTGTGTTTGATAAGTGTGCATTCTTTGGATCAGATGGTGAAACCATTTCTTGAACCTAAGACTTACAAAAAGGCGATATTTGCTTACCCTGACAACCCAAAGAGTCGAGTAATGATGGAAGAACTCTTTGACATGGACAAGCTAGAATCCTGTTTTGGTGGAAACAATAAAGCCGGAATGAACTTTGAAGCTTATGGTCAAAAAATGAGAGAAGGTGACAAAAGGGTGTCTGGTTTTATTGACTCTGGCTGTTCAACCCCTAGTTTTTTAAGCTCGGATGCTAATGAAACATTGCATTCAAGTAATGGTTCTGAGGATGGATCATCTAGTGGTGAAGCAGCTTATTCCATCGATGAAGATGATGATATTATGCAGAGACCGACACCTTGCTCCGAATATGAACCCAAAAATGAGGTTCATCCTGACAAAATTGAGTGAACTGGTAACTAGCAGGGTCAATTATGTTACTCATAAAAAAATTGCCAAACCAGTATGTAATGTTGGTTTTAAAGTGCCATTTACACCCATGATTTCAACCAATGATGAATTTTACATTTTCACTGAAATTGGGAGGAAGTTTTAGTTGGTTCTTTTGACATGAGAGTTTCAACCAGCACTCAGGAAATAATGTTATTTTCTTCCTCCCTCTCTCCAATTTATCTCTCTTCCTCTCTGAGGGGGAGTGGGATTGTGGTGTTTGTATTGTGTAATGTCTAAGGATTTGTTGAGAAGCACCATTCACCATTTCTTTAAAAGGAGCAAATATTGTATTACTAATCCAATAACAGTACAAGCAAAAGATCCGGCCATTAAAGAGAACAAACAGACAAGTCAAAAGAAGTTATGGCATCATTAACCTACCAACATGATGTCTAAGTTTAGGTTTTATCCAAATCCTATACTCGATTATATCTATGACATGAGGATCTATGGTACTACTACTCACAATATTATTTTGGGGTATTCATGGCAGCGGATCGATCCATAAATCCACCGACCCAAACCGAATCAATCAGTAAATTATCCGAAGACGTTTATTTATCCGTTAGTTTTGGTACGGGTATCGGGTTTGAGCTTCTCAATCCACATATTTGTTGACTCAATCCATTGATGTGATATTACTTATTCTTATTCTTATTTTATTTTTTAAAATGAAAATATAAAATTGATATCTCACTACTAACTACAATTTTGTCACACACAAAATTTTGTCACACACAAAATTATTCAACACCAATACTATTGCTAGACCAATAAATTTACATAACTCTAAGACTAAGTGTTATTTTTTTTTTTTTTTTTTATCATTTTCAACTTGGGTATTTTATGGAAATAATGTGTATTATTTTAATATTATCAATTATATGACGTGTTTAGGGTTTAGGGTTAAATATATCAAGTTGAGTGTTAGAAATGAATGCAAATTGTGTTATGATTTGTTTAGGGTTAAATATATTTTTGTCTCTATAAATATCTCAATTTTGATTTTTAGTCCCTATAAAATTATTTCTACACGCAGTTTTAATTCTTCTACAGGGACTAAATCTGCGTACAAAAATTGAGATATTTATAGGGATTTAACTCATTTGTTTATAACTAAAATAATTATAAAAAAATGCAGGTTGGATGATGAATCCAACCCATTCAATTTTGAACGGGTCGGGCAATAGGTTCGACCAAACTCGGTCCAATTCAACCCGTGTACATCTCTAATGTTGTCAAAGTAGTGAAGATTTCTAAATTTCTAACTCTCATAAACAATTTCTGCAAAATCACATTTTAGATTTCCAACACTCCAACCTTTACTTTTACAGTTGTCAATGATCCAATTAAGTTCTTCCCTCCAACCTTGTGGTATATGATTAATCTGCAACTGTTAAGAATATGGGTCCAACTATTGTTCAAGGTTGGGCAAGAGAAGAGAATATGTTAAAGTGTTTCTTGCTTCCTGCAAAAACAACATATATCATTTTCTATCAGTCCAAATCGATGTAACCTTTCCTTAGTAGTTAGCATATCTTGACAGGTAATCCAGAGGACAGTTCTTGGTCTAACTATGTTTCTATATAGTAGTTTCCTCCAATTCACCATTTGGTTTTGATACTTAATAGCATAATACAATTTCATTTTGAAAGTTAGGTTGTTGCGACATGTTATTCCAAACCTACAAATGATTAACCACACGCCTTTATTTTAGAATGGACTTAAGAATCCAAGAGCAAGAACTTATGACAGGTACAATCATGATATCCATTTCTTTTGTGTAGTAGGAATGGATTCATTTGATCCAAAGACTATCAGATTTTCCACAAAGGTTCTACAATAGTTTCATCAAGTTAGCTTTGTTTCAATCCTCAAGAGATACTATGTTAAGGCCACCCTGTTTTTTAGAGGATCAAACTTTGTGCCATGCTACATGGGATTTTCTAGTAATATTCTCATTTTCAAACCAAAGAAAGGATCTACAAATTACTTCAGCTTGTTTTATCACTTTCTTTGGAAGGGGAATACACGACATTTAATTATCGGTGATTGCATAGATCACACTTTTGATCAATTGAGTTTTGCCAGCAAAGCTAAGGAGCATGGCACTCCAATGTTTGATTCTAACTACAATTTTGTCAACCAGGATCAAATAATGAGGCACTGACAAATTTTACTAGTTAAAGGAACATCTAGATATTTTAAGGGAAAAAGGTCTTTAGTGAAGTGTAGCGGTAAAATCATGAGTGTAAGCTATTGGCTAACTTAACTCAAGGTAAACAGAGTCGCCACCGCGCTTTTATTTTATTCCAAAAGGAAAAGGGAAAAAGAGCGAATAAAACCTAATGAATCTAAAAGCAAGAAAGGTAAAGACACACATCAGAGAAACAGGTAAGAGGATAGGTTACAAATTGAGAAGGTTTTACGCACCCAAAATGTCCGTGGTACTCCACGGGAGCCCTTTGAAAATTTACTGCTTTTGGTTTAAAAATGGTTTGTTTGAAAGAGATTGGAGAGATGAGAAGAGAAACGTTTCTTTTAATATTTTTGTGTTTGAAAATGTTTAACGCCTCATGCCTACGTACCCACAAAGTGCAATGCGAGATCAAAACCTCGTAGTTCGTGGTACAAAATTTGAAAAGAAACGATGAGTTGAATTGATTTTAAAATGTAGAGATAAGTCGTCATTCTTTAGCGAATAATTCCGCTAGAAAGAATGAATCATATCTAAACATATGAAAAGAAAAGTGCACAAAGGCACAAAAACAATTGAGTGAGTTTTGGATTTTTGAAAGTCTTTGAGAAGAGAATTTTGATATGTTTACATGAATTAACATTTATTAAGAAGATAAAATGAAAAGGGTAAAATCGCTTGACCTAAGTCAAGGTTTGATTATGAAAACATTTGAAGTTTGAAAACAAAGAAGATATGAAAATGGGGAGAAGATTTGAAAATTTAAGAAGTGGGAGGAGATGAAGTGACTATCCTAAGACTTGAATGTAAAAGTTAAGAGAAGAGCGATCAAACCGTATTATGAACATTCTTCAAAGTAAACGGAATTCTATCTTCATAGACAAATGAAACTAAATCGAGGCCAAGGTCTTCAATCGATAACAACTTGAGCAAAGGGAGAGATCCTAAAATCTAAGTCCAAACTCCAAATCCAATGCTAAGGATAGTGGCCATAGTCCAAGAATTAAAGTTACAAGTCCTTTTTTAGATGTTTAATCCATTATGAATGTTTTTGTGTCCAAATGGACAAAAGAAAAATCACAAGCATAACAATATAAACATAAACAATATGATAGATGATATAATATGATAAGAGCATAATAAAAGAGATAAGGAGCGAGAAATTGAAATAAAGAGGATAAGGTGCGAGAATGAATTTAAATGGTTAGTATATTAATAGTATTATAATATTTACATAGAAATGGCATGATGAACTTAATCAAACACAACCACAAAAGATAACCAAAAATCGAGAGACAACCGGATCCAAATGGATCTTATTCCGAATTCGGGACAAATTTAGGTCTATGTTAAGCAATCGCCGAGTAATTTACGAAGTAATTACCCTACAAATGAGGCCGGCCACCACCAATTAAGATGGAAAATATTTGTGCTAATACATGTTAGAGAAATGATATTATTGATCATTCTCCGAAAACATGTCGCACGAAAAGAAAAAAGGTAACGGTCTAATCTTAATCGAGATTTTCATTGAATTATCGAATGCAACCTATCACGATCCCAAAGTATGGAGAATGATCCAAATGATCATTCATCCATAGATTTGAAATAATGAAGGTTAAACATATTCGAAAATCAACAATCTACGAATCGGAGATTTTCATCGACCAAAGAGAAAAAAAAATGGAAAAGAAATATGGACCTAAAAATAACATCCATAAAGAAATTAAAATATTTTTTCTAAATCTTTTCTGAAATATCTTTTTTAGATTTAATATCAAAATAATATTGAAAACAAAAAAAAAATTATTAAACAATACTAAAAAAATAAGAAATCAAAGGGGGAGAGAGGTGGATCGCAGGCTTAGGGTGTGGGAATGGAAAATAGGTCCACCTCATTTAAGGCCCAATCTCCATATCATAATTCCTTTTTTCTTCTTAAAAAAATAATTAAACAATTATAATGAAAGCAAAAACTCAGAAGAACACAAATTCACTTCTTCTCCTTCCATGAGCATCTCGGGTTACTGTTTAAATACAGAAACGAAAAAAATCGCCGCTACCTTCTCTCTCAATTGTTGGATGAACTTTTCTCGGATCCGTGTTACTTAGCCACAATCACGAGCCTCCGTTGCCGAATCTCTTCAGCGATAACCTCATCTCTTCTCCAATTCAAATCGACACCGTGAATCCTGCTTCTTCAACTTTCAATTTGTATCCCTCTCTTCTGTTCCGATTTTGTTTTGAAATCCTTTTCTCACTTCTTCTTTTTCAGATTTGGTTTTATGTGAATGAATAGTGAATTTGGCAAAGGTTTTGAATTGGGATAATGAAGATGGGAAAATTTGTTGTGATTTTGACAGAAATTTTGGGGACTAATTCAAGCTTGAGAAATTGGAGAAAAGAGAGTCTTATTTATAGAGGGATTGGAAGAATTTGGTTGCTGCGTTTTCAAATTTTTTTGGGCCTGCGTTTCTCGTGTGATTGCCGCGGCTTGAGGGCATGCGTGTTGCGTTTTTGCTGCTTGCGTTTTGAATCAAATCTCTTGCGTTTTGGATGCTTTACAGGTGTGTCATTCTCGTGCGATTGTGTTATGGAGCTTGGCATCGTTTTGATTTATTTCTCTGCGCGTTTTGATGCTTGATGTTTACAGTGTGCATTTTGCATTACCCTGTTTTGCGTTTTGGAACGTGACTGGGAACCGCGTGTGCAGAAGGCATGTTGGCGTATATTGGCTTTGTTGCTGGCTGTTTTGCAGCGTACGTGTTCACAGCGTGATTGGCTTGGTTATGCGGCGTGTGTTTAAGCTTGTTGTGCATTTGATGCTCATGGTAATCACGTGTTCACTGATGCTGGAAAGTAGTTGAAGGTGTGATGGAGCTGTGTTTCGTTTGGCGTAGTAGCTGAAGTATGAAAGTGGCTTGTTGGCTTATCAAGTGGGCTGAGTGAAGTTTGTGTGGCTGGGAAATATTGTTTTTCAGCTTGGAATCACGTGTGGTTGCATTATGGAGTTGGATGTTGACTTGGGAAAATAATGTGAAAACTAGTGTCTAAAAAAAAATATGATGAGCATGATGAAATGGGCCGACGGGTCTTGGGCCTCTTTTATATAATTTTTTTTTAAAATTGTGGTAAGATAGAATAAGAATAAAAACAATGGGCTAACAAATGATATATATGTATATATATATATATATATATATATATATATATATATATATATATATATATATATATATATATATATATATATATATATATTTGGTATGGTATAAAAATGGACTTAGTTATTGTGAAAAAAAAATGGAAATAATTAAAAATAAGATGTAGACTTGGTTTAATGAATAATTTTGAAAGAAATGATTTAGAAATGGTTATTGGAAAGAGATAGTGAAAAATAGAAATAAATTGGGTGGCAAAAAGAAGATTGTCAAAATATGAATGGATATGGATAATAGAAAAATGGACAAAAAACTGGGTATGAATTATTTTTATGAAATGAATCAGCTGCCACCATACGCACACAACCATGAACCACTAGATATCTTGCAACTAAGGCATGACTACTTGAACCGTCTGAAAATTGCCCTGATAGTTCAAATCTATGCTGGCCTGATACTCCTTATGAATCACAGCTTGAGAATCTGAGGAATTTCCCACACAACACAGCTTGAACGTTTGAATACGCATTGTCTGAGAAATAACCACTGGCACACATAACTTGCAGTTGGAACAATCTTTGATAGTTTGACCATGATTTAGGTCAAACGTCCATCTGAATCGAATCGTAATTAAACAAACGTCTCTGAATTGAAGTCACTTCCCTGTCTTTGAAGTCCTGCAACACATAGAAAAGAAGAAGAAGCAACTGCAACATATTTTTGGTGTTTTGGTTAGAAGTTAGTAAATATAAACAGATAAAAGCAAGTAAAACATGGTGATCCCCTGCGAAGCATAGACCTGCAACTAAAAAAAATGAACGAACCAGTGGGTGATTTGTTTTGTATACAAGATGCAGATGAAATGCGAAGAAACCTTAGGGGAAAAATTAGGGTGTTACAGCTGCCCCTATTTAAGTTTCTTCAATCCAGAGATATGAAGATTGACATCTTCGTCTCTACAAGATGGGAGGGACTTAAATACAGAAAACCCAATTTTTGTCCTAAGAGAACATGATATGAGATGAACATGATATGCAAGCCCAAGATCTCCGTGGGGAAAATATGACCACCAGAGGAAAGCAAAAACTTGGGGACACAGAATAAAATCCCGCTGGGGAAAAACAACAGACAACAAAAGAGTTCACCAGGAAAATAAATCACTGGATAACTGACTCCACTTGGGAAAAGATATATGATATAATCAAGGTACAAGATTCAACAAGGGAAAGAATAAATACTCTGCCAGGGAATATCAACCAAACAAAATATTCAAGTCCAAAAATGGAGGAGTACCAAGTTGGAAACGAATTATCAACTACCTGTTTACTGGGTAGGAAAACCAAGGACTCGACTATCGATTTACTGGATAGGAGCAAAACAAAGAGGGGATAAACTCCACTACCTTTTTACTGGGCAGAAAAAATCTCAACTGCCTGATTTACTGGGTAGGAGCTCAAGCAAAGGGAAACAACTTCTATTACCTTTTTACCAGGTAAGAAGAAACATTCTCGACTACCGGATTTACTGGGTAGGAGTACAAGTAAAAGAACTTGATCAATTTAGTAATATTACCCACTATCGATTAAATGATAGCTTAATTCCAAAGTAATATACTCAAGCTGGAGAAAATGTTTCCCACTATCAAACTATGATAGCTTAATTCCAGGGCAAAATTACTCACAAAAGGGGACCAAATTTCAATCCAAGAACAAGTTGGAGAGAAATGGTCAAACAAGACTCATCCCGAGGAGGGAATATCTCAACTGCGGAAATTCCATCCAGATAATAAACTGGGAGGAAACTGAATCAAAATCATTCACGAGAAACAAACTCAGTGGGGAATTAGAAAGGATTCACACTTTCTGCTTAATGGTCGACACTCTAAACTTGAGAGGAAGACAACACACACACTCTGTGGGGAAAAATCTACACCAAAGAGCAGGGAACAAAGATAAATGCAAGAATGCAAGAAAATGATGTTATGCTTATGCGTATGAATATGCATATGAATATGCTGACAAAACAGACATAAAGATAAGAAACGGGTGACATGAACACCACAACAACCAGATACTCGGCTAATCCCAAGGTAACAATGCAGGGAAACATGCTGGAGATTCAATTTGACATCCTGTAGGGGAATGTCAAAAGCCATCAAAGGAATAAAATCCTACTACAAGGTTTAACTCATATTGAGAAAACAACTGCTAGGGATCCAATCCACAAAGCAATCTTCAAGAAACACCAACAGGATAAAATCTTCCATTCGTTGGGGAAAGAGGGAAACTTCCCTACTAAGCACTGATGGGAACAAATATCTTTACAACTCTGTTTGGGGAAACAAGATAAAGATCTATCAATGATGCAAATAAAGCATAATCCATTAGATCATCAAACATCCATTCTGCATAGGTATCACCTTGCTGAGAAAAGGTAAAAATCTGCCGAGGATGGGGAAAAGCTTCCATAATCCTCTCTAGGGATAGAAGAATTCTTGATGAAATCAAACTTTGCGAGGAATAACTGTCATACCACTCCTGCTCCACTTGGGGATAGAGTGCAAGACCTGCTGAAAATCACATAGGAGCCTGCTGACTACTAACACATGCAGACCTACTGGAGATCCGCATGGGGATATCAGAAGTTATCATCATAGCCAAAATACAATTACGATGGATTTTAAATCAATACCTACCATCAGGTAAAAAAAACCTCTAAATTGACTGCTATATCAATACTTCTATTCAAGGATGCAATCAACTCAAGCTGAGGAACAAGAGCTCGGTTGTGGATTCCCAATGCTTCTCAAGTTAAAGATAACTTGCTGAGGAAGAGATCAAAACTCAGTTGGGGATTCCTAAGAACATCCCTTCCAACAATTCTTCTGGGGGGAGACATTGGAACTCAAATACAATCTTCATTCATGCTTATTGTTGGGGAACAAAACATCATTAACAACAACCTGTCAAGACTATTCAGGAACTTCGCATAGACACAACCGAAACAAACCCTACTTTGGGAGAGACAAGTTACACACATCCAGACTTTACCATCCTTGGAATCACTATTGATATCCTTTTTTTGTTCACATATCAAAAGAAAAATGTTTTTATAATCTTCAAAGATTAAATTTATTAAATTTGTTTCAAAAATCATCATCAACAATAAATTGAAATTTTGTAAACAGAAACAATATAAAGAATTGCAAACAATTGAATAAAAGCTCAAATTCATTGATAAAATGGTAGTCAGCAAATGGCAAGACTCCATGGATCATTACAAGTTTGAAAAATGGTAAATACATGGAAAAGGGCTACATTGAAATACAATGATCAATATTCTCCCTATCAACTTTGAACTCCACTGTGTCCGAAACTTCAGTCAAGGATGAGTGAATAAGAATCTTTGATGGGAAATTCTTCTGAGGGATAGAATCTAAAATCCTCGGCCGTTACAAGTGATCCAGTCTGTCGACGCAGTTACTTGCCATGATCCCTAACCTTTGCCTAGATTGCCCTTTCGGGTTTTCAATCTACCGGGATAATTATTTCTGTTTATGTCTCTAATTTTTGCCTGGACCTCCCTTTCAGGTTTTCAATCCACCGAGACGCTCATTTTTGCCTAAGCCGCCCTTTCAGGTTTTCAACTTAGCGAGTTGTTCTTTTTTATTTTATTTTAGGCGAAGTATTTCTTGACTGCATCCGTATTCACAGGGCGAGTGATCTCCTCACCATCCATAGTTGCAAGAATTAATGAACCGCCAGAGAAGGCTTTCTTGACAACCTATGGGCCATCATAGTTCGGAGTCCACTTGCCCCGAGAATCTTTAATGAAAGACTGAATCTTTTTGAGCACGAGGTCGCCTTCTCTGAATACACGAGGTTTGACCTTCTTGTCAAAATCTTTCTTCATTCCTTGCTGGTACAACCGACCATGACACAAAGCTGTTATTCTCTTTTCCTCAATCAAATTCAACTGATAAAATCTACTCTGACACCATTCAGCCTCAGTCAACTTGGCTTCCATCAGAACTCTTATTGATGGGATCTCAACTTCGATGGGGAGCACTGCTTCTGTACCATAAACAAGTGAGAAAGGGGTTGCCCCTGTTGAAGTGCGGACAAATGTACGATACCCATGCAAAGCAAAAGGGAGCATCTCATGCCAGTCTTTGTATGTCACAACCATCTTCTGAATGATCTTCTTAATGTTCTTATTCACAGCTTCAACAGCCTCATTCATCTTCGGTCTATAAGGAGAAGAATTATGGTGTTGAATCTTGAATTCTTCACAAAGTTCTTTCATCATCTTATTATTCAAGTTCGAACCATTATCAGTAATGATTCTATTCGGAACACCATATCTGCAGATAATGTTATTCTTGATAAACCAAACCACAACTTGTTTGGTCACATTAGCATATGATGCCGCTTCCACCCACTTGGTGAAGTAATCAATTGCCACAAGAATAAAACGATGTACATTCGAATCCTTGGGCTCAATCATATCAATCATATCAATTCCCCATATAGAAAAAGGCCACGGGGAAGAAATCACATTGAGATAAGCTGGTGGCACATGAATCTTATCAGCATACACTTGACACTTATGGCACTTTTTCACATACTTGCAACAATCAGATTCCATTGTCAGCCAATAGTAACCTGCTTTCAACATCTTTTTAGCCATTGCATGCCCATTAGCATGAGTACCAAAAGATCCTTCATGAATTTCTTTCATTAACATGTCTGCTTCGTGTCTATCCACGCATCTGTGCAAGACCATGTCAAAATTTCTCTTATACAACACATTTCCATTCAGGAAGAAATTGCCTGCCAATCTCCTCAAAGTCCTCTTATCTTTATCGGATGCCCCAAGTGGGTATTCCTGACTCTGGAGAAAACATTTAATATCATGATACCAAGGCTTGTCATTATGGACCTCTTTAACTGCAGACACATGAGCTGGTCTTTCAAGTCGCATCACTCTGATCATGGGAACATCGTTCCACTGCCGCACCTTTATCATAGAAGCTATAGTTGCTAAAGCATCTCCCATCTGATTCTCATCACGAGGAACATAATGAAACTCAACTTTAGTGAAGAAAGTTGATATCTTTCTGGCATAATCTCTATAAGAAATCAAGTGGGGTTGATGAGTTACCCACGTACCCTAGATCTGATTGATTACCAAGGCAGAATCTCCATACACATCAAGATGCTTAATCCTCAGATCAATAGCTTCCTCAAGACCCATAATGCAGGCTTCATACTCAGCTTCATTATTGGTACAAGGAAAAGTCAACCTCGCGGCAAAAGGAATATGTGAACCATGGGGAGTAATGATCATTGCCCCAATTCCTCTTTCGCGTGCATTTACACCACCATCAAAAACTAAACCCCATCGAGATCCAGGCTCCGGCCCTTCCTCAATCAAAGGTTCATCACAATCTTTCATTTTCAAGTACATCACATCCTCATCGAGAAAATCAAACTTGATAGGCTGGTAATCATCAATCGGTTGATGTGCCAAATGGTCAGCCAAGATACTACCTTTTATAGCTTTCTAAGATCGGTACTCGATATCATATTATGATAACAACATTTGCCAACGAGCAATCCTCCCAGTCAAAGCAGGCTTTTCAAATATATATTTGATTGGATCCATTTTAGAGATCAACCAAGTTGTATGATTCAGCATATACTGGCGAAGACGTTTTGCAGCCCAAGCTAAGGCACAACAAGTTTTTTCAAGCATGGAGTACCGAGACTCACAATCAGTGAACTTCTTACTCAAGAAGTAAATTGCATATTTTTTTCTTCCAGATTCATCTTGCTGACCAAGCACACAACCCATGGAATCTTCCAACACAATCAAGTACATGATCATGGGTCTACCTTCCACCGGAGGAGACAAGATATGAGGTTCAAGCAGATATTCTTTGATACTTTCAAATGCCTTCTGACAATCATCTGTCTAGACACAACCTTTGTCTTTCCGAAGCAACTTTAAGATCAAAGCACATGTGGCAGTCATGTGAGAGATAAACCTCGAAATATAATTCAAACGGCCCAAGAATCCTCTTACTTGCTTTTCAGTTCTTGGAGCAGGCATTTCCTGAATAGCTTTCACTTTATCAGGATCGACTTCAATGCCTCTTTGGCTGATAATGAAACCTAACAACTTTCCAGAACGTACACCAAACGTGCACTTGTTCGGATTCAAATGAAGCTTAAACTTCCTTAACCTTTGAAACAACTTCAGCAAATGTTCAACATGATCCTCTTTAGTCCTCGACTTAGCGATCATATCATCAACATATACCTCGATTTATTTGTGCATCATATCATGGAAAAGTGTGGTCATAGCTCTTTGGTATGTCGCACCAGCATTCTTCAATCCAAAGGGCATCACTCTGTAGCAAAATGTTCCCCATGGTGTAATAAATGTGGTCTTTTCCATGTCCTCGGGTGCCATCTTTATTTGATTATAACCGGAAAATCCGTCCATAAAAGAGAACACATCAAACTTAGTCGTATTATCTACCAACATATCAATGTGTGGCAATGGAAAATCATCTTTTGGACTGGCTTTATTCAAATCTCTGTAATCAACGCACATTCGGACTTTTCCGTCTTTCTTTGGAACAGGCACAATATTGGCCACCCATTGAGGATAATTTGACGTCACAAGAAAACCTGCATCAATCTACTTTTGAACCTCCTTTTTGATCTTTACTGCCATATCAGGATGAGTTCTTCTCAACTTTTGCTTTACAGGTGGACATTCAGGCTTCAGCGACAATCTATGTTCCACAATATCAGTATCAAGACCTGGCATGTCTTGATAAGACCAAGCAAATACATCAACATACTCTCTGAGAAGCTCTACAATCCTCTTCTTAACATCAGGACCAAGCAATGCTCCAACCTTGACTTCCTTCTTATCATCTTCAGAACCCAAGTTGACCATCTCTATAGACTCTCCATGAGGCTGAATAACCTCCTCCCCGTGCTCAAGCAACCGAGAAATCTCGTCAGGAATCTCTTCAACATCCTCTTCCTCGGCTTCAAACACAGGGAATTCAAAGTTGGGAGAGGGCATATGATCATTGTTTTCAATGGGTTTATCAATCAATCTGCACAATGATTTTATTTTTATTTTAGAGTATGAACAAAAAATGCAAACATTATGCAGATAAACAATTATTATTATTTTGGGTTTTTTATGTTACCATTTTTCAGAATAAAGCAAAAAGGAAAAACACATATGGAAATAACAAAATAGCATTTTATTGATGATGATAAAATTTGAAACAAAGCCCGACAAACATCACTTTCACCTTGGGCAGAGTGAAAGGATCTTTTGAAAGAAAATAAAACAAATTACTTTGAAGCATGAACAATAAAAGGAACATCAACAGCAATCCAGTTCTTGCAAATCTTCCCGTGCGTAACAAAGTTAGGCATTTCTTCATCTTCATCATCCTCAATGATGGCAGCAGCGGAATGATCGTTGATAAACCCAGCACTTCGGAAACCTTCCTGAATAGTCTTCGGGTCATTGAGAACCACGCCTGGTGCAAAGCCGATACCAAATCCTTCCTTGTTATCGACAACATCAATAATTCGCCCCCAACCATCAGATTGACCAGTTTCAAGCATACGCAGAGCATCCTTGAAAGAAGACATAGGCATAGCATTCTTCTTAGCAACATTATCCACAACAGAAAGAGCTTGAAATGAAGTTCCCACCTCTTCTTCAGCATCAATATAGGAGAAAGATGACAAATTGCTCACAAGCATCGCCCTTTCACCACCAATAGTCACTAATTTCCCCTCTTTCACAAACTTCAACTTCTGATGAAGAGTAGATGTCACAGCTCCTGCCTCATGAATCCAGGGTCTTCCAAGGAGACAACTGTAAGCGGGACGTATATCCATTACTTGAAAAGTAATTTGGAATTTAAACGATCCAATAAGAATAGGAAGATCCACTTCACCAATCACTGTCTTCTTCGATCCGTCGAAAGCTTTCACAATAATCCCACTATGTCTCATGGGAGCACCTTGGCACGCAAGCTTTGACAAAGTCGACTTCGGCATCACGTTCAGAGAAGATCCAGTATCAACTAGCACCTTAGACATAGCATCTTCCTGACAGTTCACTGAAATATGCAAAGCCAAGTTATGATTCCTTCCTTCTTCAGGCAAATCATCATCACAGAAACTTAAATTGTTGCACGATGTGATATTAGCCACAATACTATCAAACTGATCAACAGCCACATCATGGTCAACATAAGCTTGATCAAGAATCTTCTACAAAGACTTCCTATGAGCCTCAGAGCACATCAAGAGTGATAAAACTGATATCTTCGACGGAGTATGCAACAACTGCTCAGTAACGTTGTACTCACTTTTCTTTATCAATTTTAACACCTCATCCTCACTATTACCAAATTGGCCTGATCGGGCAACAACATCCATAATCTGCTTATTTGCACTTGTATCTTCAACTCTCTTCGGAGGGTCTGAAGCATACACTCTACCACTTCGAGTAACCTTTGTCAGATCAGCAATGCTAACCACAGACTTTGGAGAAGGAATAGCAACTTCCCTCCCATTTTCTATCATCGTAGCATTATACCGGTACGGAACAGCTTTATTAGACTCATATGGCATTGGACCAGGCAAATTAATCACCAATGGAGTAACATCATATTTGCAGCTATCAAAAGAAATAACCACCTTCTCAGGAACAACCCTCTCAGGAATATTGAACTGAGGCATAATAACGTTCACTTCATTTTCATACTCATCTCTTTTTGCTGTCACTTCAATCAACTTATCATCCATCATCTTTTGAATGTCTCTCTTAACAATCACGCAACCACAAGGGTTCATCGAGCAAACGCAACATCCAGCATAATCATGATCAATATCGTGATATTCACTTAAGAAATCATGCATCTCAACCAAAGACCTTCGAATATGGCGGACCTCATAAATCTTGAACAAACCAGGACAACCATCAACCATATTCACAGACGTATTACCATGCTTCGGCAGCGGATTTGTCTTCATATTTGGATTAACATCATTGAAAAACAGAACATTGTTCCTCATCAATTTCTGTACTTCAAACTTTAATGGATAACAATTCTCAACATCATGCCCCGGGGCACCTTGATGAAAAGCACAGCGAGCCTCTAGCTTATACCACCATGGGATAGTCTCTGGAACTGGAGGTGGGGGACGTGTTTGCACCAAATTCTTCGCAATCAAAGATGGAAGCAAATCCGCATACAACATTAGAATAAGATTAAAACTCGGCTTAGCCCGAACCTGTTGATTACCACCTTGTTGCATAAAAGGTTGTTGATAACGAGACTGGTACTTTGGAGCTGCTGGCACAGTTGGAGCCACATTAATCATCGGAGTTACAGAAGCTACATGTTGCGGATGGCGATTCCCACGACCATGAGGTCTTATGTAAATTTCACGAGACACAGCATTAGTCTCACCTTCTTTCTTTTTACCAAAATTGAACCTTCTAGAGTTTGAACCATTACTATTCTCTTGACTCAACCGTCCTTCACAGACACCTTCTTCTAAACGCATCCTCATACTCACCATTTCAGTGAAATCAGAAGGAGCACTTGCTATCATCTTCTCATAGTAGAAAGAACCTAAAGTCTTCAAGAAGATCTTCGTCATTTCTTTCTCTTCCAGCGGAGGAACAATCTGAGCTGCTAGCTCGCGCCATCTTTGTGCATATTCTTTGAAAGTCTCTTTGTCCTTCTGGGACATAGCACAAAGTTGATCTCTATCTGGTGCCATATCAACGTTATACTTGTATTGCCTCACAAAAGCCTCTCCCAAATCATTGAAAGTCTTGATTTGGCTATTATCCAAACTCATATACCATCTCATGGCTGCACCGGTCAAACTATCCTGGAAATAGTGAATCAGCAACTTATCATTGTCTGTCTGAGCAGACATCTTTATAGCATACATAATCAAATGACTCAAAGGACAAGTGTTGCCTTTATACTTCTCAAACTCAGGCAACTTGAATTTGTACGGAACTCTAACATTAGGGACTAGACAAAGATCATAAGCATATTTTCCGAACAAATCCTTATGCTTCAAGGCTCTCATCTCCTTCTGTATCTCAGCAAAGCGTCCTTGGAAATCATCAAGTCTTTCAATCACTCCAGCGCCTTCACTGGGCTCAGCATGGTAAATCATTTCATCATGGTGTGGAATAGTGTGCATCACAGGCGGTGCAGTAGTCATAACTGGAGGAAGAGTAGTCATCACTGGCGAAAGAGTATTAAATGCAGTAGTCTCAGGAGGAGGAGGATGATAACCAGCAGGAATGAAATCAACCGGCATGCCCCAAGGTGTGCTAGAAGTCATACGATAGCGAGGAGAGATGACATTTTCAACAGGAATTGATGCAGTAACAATCTCAGAGATAACGGTATTCTGAACAGGAGAATTAGGAGGAGGTGGCTGATTCTGAGCAGCCACCAAGCCTTCCATCATGGCAGAAACTCTTTCCAAGCTTTCCTTCAGATATGTAAACTCCTCGCGCATCTCGCGATTCTCTTGTTGTGGGGTTTCCATCATCTTCTTCCAATTAGCTCGAGTATCAAATCGGTGAGTCAGCTGGACAGGAGAACTGAATGAAGACCAAGAAACAACATAAGACCCCTGGAGAACACTCAAAAAGCAAGACAAATGCGGGTATGATGCATGATATGTGTATGCAAATGCAAAGATTTCAAAGGACAATAAGATAACTTGCAATATTCATAAAGAAACGCTTTTTGAAGTACTTAAAAAAAAAACACATTCTCATTAAAATCAAAGTAAGGATTACAAATGAAGTACAAGCCTCAACAATCCTAATACATGAAAGAAAAATAAACTAGGCCTAGGGTATCATATCCGAAGAAGATCCGAATCCTGGCTGATACTTCATGCGAATCCTCTTAATCTCCTTCTTGTACCGATCTTCCATGTCTTCCTTATCCTTCACCAACTTGTCAACAATGGCCTTCCAAGCACCAGATGTAGGAGGAATGGTAGATTGAGTACTAGAGGAAGATAAATCCTCTCTTGGTCTCTTCGTAACATGCCGCTCAAGTAACTCAATGAGATCATCCTTCTCCTTTAGTTGCTCTTGCATCGTAGTCTTCTCAAGTAGCCATTATTCTTTCTCTTTCTTCATCTTGTCCAACTCTTCTTGAAGAGCCACCTTCTCATCAACGGGAGGAAGAAAAGCGGACAATGGAAATATAGGAAACAAAAGCTCCTCAGGTGGATAAGGCATCTTGAGCTTGGAAGCCCTAGATCGAACCCACTGGATGTAACATTCGGAAGGAGCAAGGTGTTGTCTTCCCAATTGACCTTTCTTTTTCCGATGAACCGCATGCCAAGAATGAACAATCCTTTTCTTCATTTCTACATGATCTGCACCATTAAGAAATAAGAAACGGGATAAGGAAAGATTGTTTGGTATGTCCTTCAAACAATATCCCAACTGTCGCCTAGCAAGAATAGGGTTGTAACTAATTCCCCCACGTGTACCAAGAAGAGGTACATTAAGAAATTCTCCACAACTATCAATAAGCACTCCAGCATCATAATAAGAACAATACCATGTCATATCCTTATGAGAAAGTGACATAATCCTTTGAGACCATCTTCGATTCTCTCTATTATCCTTGAAGACATCGGACTTTGGTAGGTGCGAAATAAACCACCTGTAGAGAAGAGGCGCACAACACACAATCTCCCCATCACCTTTAGAGGTCCTATAATGAAAAGCATGATACATATCTCCAAGAAAAGTAGGCACCGGATTCTTCTTCAAGAAAATCTGAATGGCATTCTCATCCACAATACCATCTAAGTTAGGAAACAAGACAATCCCATAAATGAGCAAAGCAAGAATAGCCTCAAATGCATCCTTATGACCCAAAGTAAGTGAAGTAGAAGCTTTCCCCATCAAGAACTTAGCATTAATACCACAAACACTCCCCTTTGGAAGAAATTTCCCATTAAGATCGGACTCCTTGAGAAAAAGGGCTTTGGCGATGACTTTGGTAGTAAGCTCTTTCTCTAAACCACTGAAAAGAAATTCCTTGTCCAAAATAGGTAGACCTATCCAATGAGGGTACTCTTCCAAAGTCGGAACAAGCTGATAATCAGGAAAGGTGAAACAATGATGCAACGGATCATAGAACTGAGCTAAGGTAGGGAGAATCCCCTCTGGTACATCGGTATCCAAAATAAACAAGAGCTTCCCATAACATTTTCGGAACTCCTGGGTATCAACCACCAATGCTCCTAGCCTTCTCAACTTCACTATATTAGGATTCTTGAAGGTGTACTTCTTTGTGTTCCTCTTTTTAACATTCATAACCATAGACATCTGAAATTTTGCAAAAGTTCCTTATGAGTCCCTTGAAATCTCAAAAACAATGCTCATGAATGTATGATGGCATGTATGCAACAACCACAAACAAGATCACATAAAGCACACGGGTTTAGGTTCCGAGTCACGAGCATGAAGTCAAGGTAACAGAACACCAACCCACACAGGTAAGTACTAAGGTTTTGTCTTCATTGTACCTGCAGAAAACCAAAAGGGTGCTAACAGAGGTGCCCGGAGTTAACAGCCATCTTTAGAATATCATCGGTATCTTGGATTACTCCCCAACCGATAACATTCTTAAAATAGATCTCGTCCGAGTGTAGTATCGCGTGACAACCACCTTAGGTTTACACCCAGACAGTTTCCGCACTACGTTCCTAAATTGGCTTGGATGGGTTAAGGGTTCTACGGTCCTCAGTATGATCAGCTCAAGGTCGGAAAATAATGCCATGTATGATTACTCATCATGACATTGATAATCCAAGAGAGCCTAACCAAGTGGAGATTATCAAATTGATATAACTTTGGACTACTCCATCACTTATCGCTTTGAATATCGCCGTCCTATCATGAGTTCATCTCAGATCCGGGTTAGAATCTATCTCACACAGAGGATCACCAAAACCAAAACAGAACAACCAAATAACAAACAAATCAAACTAAAGCAGTAAATAAATCAAAGTAGGCCGAATCCACTTAGAGATTATTCCCCAGCAGAGTCGCCACTTTTCTGTAGCGATAAAATCATGAGTGTAAGCTATTGGCTAACTTAACTCAAGGTAAACAGAGTCGCCACCGCGCTTTTATTTTATTCCAAAAGGAAAAGGGAAAAAAAAGCGAATAAAACCTAATGAATCTAAAAGCAAGAAAGCTAAAGACACACATCAGAGAAACAGGTAAGGGGATAGGTTACAAATTGGGAAGGTTTTACGCACCCAAAATGTCCGTGGTACTCCACGGGAGCCCTTTGAAAAATTTACTGCTTTTGGTTTAAAAATGGTTTGTTTGAAAGAGATTGGAGAGATGAGAAGAGAAACGTTTTTTTTAATATTTTTGTGTTTGAAGAGGTTTAACGCCTCATGCCTACGTACCCACAAAGTGCAATGCGAGATCAAAACCTCGTAGTTCGTGGTACAAAATTTGAAAAGAAACGATGAGTTGAATTGATTTTAAAATGTTGAGATAAGTCGTCATTCTTTAGCGACTAATTTCGCTAGAAAGAATGAATCATATCTAAACATATGAAAAGAAAAGTGCACAAAAGCACAAAAACAATTGAGTGAGTTTTGGATTTTTTAAAGTCTTTGAGAAGAGAATTTCGATATGTTTACATGAATTAACATTTATTAAGAAGATAAAATGAAAAGGGTAAAATCGTTTGACCTAAGTCAAGGTTTAATTATGAAAACATTTGAAGTTTGAAAACAAAGAAGATATGAAAATGGGGAGAAGATTTGAAAATTTAAGAAGTGGGAGGAGATGAAGTGACTATCCTAAGACTTGAATGTAAAAGTTAAGAGAAGAGCGATCAAACCGTATTATGAACATTATTCAAAGTAAACGGAATTCCATCTTCATAGACAAATGAAACTAAATCGAGGCCAAGGTCTTCAATCGATAACAACTTGAGCAAAGGGAGAGATCCTAAATCTAAGTCCAAACTCCAAATCCAATGCTAAGGATAGTGGCCATAGTCCAAGAATTAAAGTTACAAGTCCTTTTTTAGATGTTTAATCCATTATGAATGTTTTTGTGTCCAAATGGACAAAAGAAAAATCACAAGCATAACAATATAAACATAAACAATATGATAGATGATATAATATGATAAGAGCATAATAAAAGAGATAAGGAGCGAGAAATTGAAATAAAGAGGATAAGGTGCGAGAATGAATTTAAATGGTTAGTATATTAATAGTATTATAATATTTACATAGAAATGGCATGATGAACTTAATCAAACACAACCACAAAAGATAACCAAAAATGGAGAGACAACCGGATCCAAATGGATCTTATTCCGAATTTGGGACAAATTTAGGTCTATGTTAAGCAATCGCCGAGTAATTTACGAAGTAATTACCCTACAAATGAGGCCGACCACCACCAATTAATATGGAAAATATTTGTGCTAATACATGTTAGAGAAATGATATTATTGATCATTCTCCGAAAACATGTCGCACGAAAAGAAAAAAGGTAACGGTCTAATCTTAATCGAGATTTTCATTGAATTATCGAATGCAACCTATCACGATCCCAAAGTATGGAGAATGATCCAAATGATCATTCATCCATAGATTTGAAATAATGAAGGTTAAACATATTCAAAAATCAACAATCTACGAATCGGAGATTTTCATCGACCAAAGAGAAAAAAAATGGAAAAGAAATATGGACCTAAAAATAACATCCATAAAGAAATTAAAATATTTTTTCTAAATCTTTTCTGAAATATCTTTTTTAGATTTAATATTGAAAACAAAAAAATATATTAAACAATACTAAAAAAATAAGAAATCAAAGGGGGGAGGGAGGTGGATCGCAGGCTTAGGGTATGGGAATGGAAAATAGGTCTACCTCATTTAAGGCCCAATCTCCATATCATAATTCCTTTTTTCTTCTTAAAAAAATATTGAAACAATTATAATGAAAATAAAAACTCAGAAGAACACAAATTCACTTCTTCTCCTTCCATGAGCATCTCGCGTTACTGTTTAAATACAAAAACGAAAAAAATCGCCGCTACCTTCTCTCTCAATTGCTGGATGAACTTGTCTCGGATCCGTGTTACTTAGCCATAATCACGAGCCTCTGTCGCCAGATCTCTTCAGCGATAACCTCGTCTCTTCTCCAATTCGAATCGACACTGTGAATCTTGCTTCTTCAACTTTCAGTTTGTATCCCTCTATTATGTTCCGATTTTGTTTTGAAATCCTTTTCTCACATCTTCTTTTTCAGATTTGGTTTTATGTGAATGAAGAGTGAATTTGGCAAAGGTTTTGAATTGGGATAATGAAGATGGGAAAATTTGTTTTGATTTTGATAGAAATTTTGGGGGCTAATTCAAGCTTGAGAAATTGGAGAAAAGAGATTCTTATTTATAGAGGGATTGGAAGAATTTGGTTGCTGCATTTTCAAATTTTTTTGGGCCTGCGTTTCTCGTGTGATTGTCGCGGCTTGAAGGCATGCGTGTTGCGTTTTTGCTGCTTGCATTTTGAATCAAATCTCTTGCGTTTTGGATGCTTTGCAAGTGTGTCATTCTCGTGCGATTGCGTTATGGAGCTTGGCGTCATTTTGATTTATTTCTCTGCGTGTTTTGATGCTTGCTGTTTACGGTGTGCGTTTTGCATTACCCTGTTTTGCGTTTTGGAACGTGACTGGGAACCGCGTGTGCAGAAGGCATGCTGACCTATATTGGCTTTGTTGCTGGCTGTTTTGCAGCGTACATGTTCACAGCGTGATTGGCTTGGTTATGCGGCGTGTGTTTAAGCTTGTTGTGCATTTGATGCTCATGGTAATCACGTGTTCGCTGATGCTGGAAAGTAGTTGAAGGTGTGATGTGTTTCGTTTGGCGTAGTAGCTGAAATATGAAAGTGGCTTGTTGGCTTATCAAGTGGGCTAAGTGAAGTTTGTGTGGCTGGGAAATATTGTTTTTCAGCTTGGAATCACGTGTGGTTGCATTATGGAGTTGGATGTTGACTTGGGAAAATAATGTGAAAACTAGTGTCTAAAAAAATATGATGAGCATGATGAAATGGGCCGACGGGTCTTGGGCCTCTTTTATATAATTTTTTTTTTAAATTGTGGTAAGATAGAATAAGAATAAAAACAATGGGCTAACAAATGATATATATATATATATATATATATATATATATATATATATATATATATATATATATATATATATATATATATATATATATATATTTTTGGTATGGTATAAAAATGGACTTAGTTGTTGTGAAAAAAAATGGAAATAATTAAAAATAAGATGTAGGCTTGGTTTAAAGAATAATTTTGAAAGAAATGATTTAGAAATGGTTATTGGAAAGAGATAGTGAAAAATCGAAATAAATTGGGTGGCAAAAAGAAGATTGTCAAAATATGAATGGATATGGATAATAGAAAAATGGACAAAAAACTGGGTATGAATTATTTTTATGAAATGAATCAGCTGCCACCATACGCACACAACCATGAACCACTGGATATCTTGCAACTAAGGCATGACTACTTGAACCGTCTGAAAATTGCCCTGATAGTTCGAATCTATGCTGGCCTGATACTCCTTATGAATCACAACTTGAGAATCTGAGGAATTTCGCACACAACACAGCTTGAACTTTTGAATACGCACTGTCTGAGAAATAACCACTGGCACACATAACTTGCAGTTGGAACAATCTTTGATAGTTTGACCATGATTTAGGTCAAACGTCCATTTGAATCGAATCGTAATTGAACAAACGCCTCTGAATTGAAATCACTGCCCTGTCTTTGAAGTCCTGCAACACATAGAAAAGAAGAAGAAGCAAATGCAACATATTTTTGGTGTTTTGGTTAGAAGTTAGTAAATATAAACAAATAAAAGCAAGTAAAACATGTTGATCCCCTGCGAAGCATAGACCTGCAACTAAAAAAAATGAACGAACCAGTGCGTGATCTTGTTTGTATACAAGATGCAGATGAAATGTGAAGAAACCTTAGGGCAAAAATTAGGGTGTTACATGAAGGTGGTTAGGATTTGAATCTCTTGTTTAGTATGATCATATATATTCCCATAGCAGATTTTGCATTTATTAGGAATAACTGATAACCCTATGGAGCTAGAGAAATATTTGAATGCCTGCATAAGAAGATCAATGGATATGGTATCTCCTCTTGCAAAAAGCAAAAGGTCACCAACAAAACTCAAATTGATAATACTTAATTTCTCACTGTTGGAATGAAAATTGAAATTGGGATTATTCTTGAGCCATTGCAGCACCCTGTGTAAATATTTCATAACAATAACAAAATGTAAGGGGGAAAGGGGGTCTCATTGCCTCAAGCCTCTTTTAGCCTTCAAAATACTAGTATGCTCACCATTGACCATGTACTTGTAAGACACCATGGTGAGAGTAAGCATTATCCAACTGATGAATTTGGGTGGGAAGCTAAGCTCTCTCTGGATTATTTCCAAGGCACCCCACTCCACAGTATCATAGGACTTTTGAAGGTCTGTCTGAAGCATACACATAAGCCACATCCTTTTGTACTATTCCCCCTTGATCACTTCATATGCTAGAAGATTATGATTTTAAGTGTGATGGCCAGGGACAAAGGCATCTTGGCTCTTGTGGATGATTCTACCAAGAACTTTACTTAGTATAGTGGTCATGATTTTGGATATGATCTTTATATAGTTATACAATAAGAGATTAATCGATAGTCTTTCACTATGTTGGCATTTTTTTTTATTTTGGAATGAGAGTTACTACAATGTTGTTAATTGCACTATAGACCCTTTCTAACTCAAAAAATTTCCATGACAACATTGATAATGTCCTTTTTAGCGATATCCCAAGTTACCTTGAAAAACTTGGCTTCATACCCATCCTTTTTACCGGTCTGTCTGCAAATTCGAGAAATTATTTCGGCTAATATTAAGACGAAATACATGTTATGCTATGAAGATGATGCAAATGAATGCGGGACAAAAAGTCGGTTAGAGTTAAAAAAAACATAGGACAAATTTTGGGGTACAACAGTTATATACTAACACTTAAACCGCTGCATATCACTAAAATTGTACTTATCACCAACGCAATTCATCGCCACAATTTTAATTACCATCTGTGTTTCGTTGTATACGACTTCACTTTCCAAAATTATTATTCTACCACGGTTATCCTTCATGTCTGTTTACACGTTAGCATTATTCATTGATTAATTCTGAACATTATACATACACTGTTGAGCTAATTTCACAACCATTTTGTCACTACCAACACTAATATAGGCACATAAGTAAACATAATTGACATTAACACAATAACATAAATAGTTCCACCCAAATATTCTCCTACAGTTATGTCATCATCCTCTGCCTCCATATTGACCTCTTCCATTTCAATCTCACCACCTTGCACTTTGTCAGAATTTTCCTTTGCTTTGCTACCGTCGTTCCTATTATTAAATAATTGCTAACTATTAAAAATTAAATGCAACTACGGTTACCCGCGGTCCATACCTACACCAAAATATTCCTTTTCCCGTTTCCTTTATACTACAATTACACATTTAATGATTATTTATAAATTTTCTTAAACTATAATTTAACAACAAGCAAACATACCTTTTTTAGTCTAATTCTATATGACCATGCACTGTTGCACCAAATGTTTGTGTTACTCCCATGATTTGAACTATATCGGCCGCAAATGTTACTTTCTTATTTTTGGTCCCTTCATCAGTGTTAGCAGCTTCATTCGAGGTCTCCCCTTTCAGCTGAAGAATCTTCCTATCAAGGTCCTCCTTCATTTTCATGTAAGTCCTCAGATTTCTAAATGTTGAAACAATTTACTAGTCTTTGTTTTCAAAAATCTGAAGTACAAACAACAAGTCATATACCTACTTCATTTGTTTAAAATCCTTTAATATTTTATTACATTTTTCTTGAGTTTTTTCCATTAAGATTATAATGCGTAGCACACTTTGTTACATATTACTAAATACTTAATCTAAATAATAACATGCATCATTGTTATTGACTATATCTGCACCGTCAAAGAAATCCTTAACGTGGCACATATCTCATGTTTTACATGTATTCAAGACGTACATTGTGATATATAATTTCATCTCTAAAACAACAGTTCACGTACCTTGCTTGTCTCTTCTTAATTTCTTTCCTCCTCTCTGCTTCTTCAACAGACTTCTCATAAACTGCATCATCCTTGTTGAACACAATCAAAATCACTATTCTTACAAATTCATACACAACCTATGACAAACTTCTTTTTTTTCCTGACCATTTTATATGTAATTCTTAAACATTTGCATGCATGTTTCACAACAAAACCTACCTCACGGAACATTTTTCATGTTTTGCTTCCTTCTCTGGTTCTTCATTTGTCAGATCAACAATCTTTATACGTCTTTGCTCAACCTCTCTTCCTTTAACTTCATCTATCAGCATTTGGATTTTTTGGTCAATCTCTTCTTTCGCTGAACACCCGACTTGGAAAGACCTACGATTATGTGGTTTCAGATACACTTTTATGAAAAATACAAAACAATCACATATAACGTACATTCTTCATTAAAACCCTTACCTTTTTTTGCAGTTCTTTCCTTTCGAAAGTTCTATGTTGATGGTGTCTTTCGGTTTTGACGTTTCCAAGTTTTCCATCCTTCACTTTACCTTTAACTGTATAACACACTTCCCACTACTTATACCAATTCCCCAATAAAGATTTTAATTTTGTCTTTTACATTTTCATTCTTTTTGTTGTGGACATTTATATAAATTAATAATTATATCTTATGGATTTATGTTGGGAATTTTGAATGTAACTTTTATATATATTCACCGTTTAATATTTTGGATAGAATATCATTTTAATGGTAATAAATTATAACAATTTTTTAATCAATTTTTTAACGTTACTTATTTTGTATATTAATATTTTTTTCTACGTGTTATATTAAAATGCCAAAATATGGGCCAAATGCCTTTCATTGTACTTCCCATGGCCCCATTTTGATACACTCGGGTCCATTGCTACAATTTACTTATTGCATGTACTTCATTTTTAGAAACATTGTAATACATATCTTTCGTTTGTACCATTGTCTTGCCCTGAAAATCCTTCTTCATTGATGGAAAGTATTGTTCATCTCCAACAAAAAATGGAAAGCTCCATCACCACCAAAGCTCAAAACAGGTAAATTTTCATTTCCTTTCTTTGTACCTTCTTTTTTCGTGTTTAGTTCCTTTCGGCTATGGATTTTTTTAGACCTATGTTTTGTTTTATACCTCATAATGTTTTTAACTTTTACCATTTTTTGTAACTGACTCATAGGCAACAATGTTTCCACCATTGTCCTTCAGGGTTTTAGACCAGTTAAACTAAGTACAAACATTATACACTAAAACATTATGTTGCATTCTTCCAACCGTATATATGAGTTTTAAACATTTGTAGGGTTTGCATATGCTGATTCTGAAAGCCTATCGTTCGTGCATGTTTTGTTTCTCTACAGTTTGCGAGTTGCCGAAAGACAAACCAGGCGTCGCAATGTATTTAGCAAGGTTCTGCAATTGGATAAAGGGGAAAACAAGGAGATTCACAAAGGAAAACAAACTGTGACGTCGGCCAAAGACTTTAACATTGGCATTCCACTACCACAGTCTTCAAACACCCCTGCTGTGACTGTGAAAAGGTATTCCAAACTTCACATTTTCTTTACCATACCATGCTTTATGTTCTTCTGATTTTTACTGCATTTATGCTTCACCACTGCTAACCGTATCCTCATTATGTGTTTTACCATAAACATCCAACACTCTATCTACATCCAACTAAAGAGCCAACCATTTTTTTACCTCACCAAATACCACGAGATACATCTGGATTTTTACTGATGCAACAAATCATTGGCGTCGACGTTGATCCTAGACATAACCAAGTTTCCCACCACCAACAACAGATTAACCCTATCAAACTTCCTCTTAAGAAACGAAATAAATCGAACAATGTTTTCGCTGGAAATAATTCGCATTCCTCCCGAATCAATATTTTGCCTGACAATGAATGATATAACTTTCTCAATCAATCTTTAATGTCTCAATCTTCCAATTTCTTGGTTTTTCCATCAATACTTCTCATAACAGTATGTTACAAGTCCACACTTAGTTTTCTTTAATTTGCGTTTTATAGTTCTGATGACGGTGCATGCGTCGAGATATTGGGACTGGGACCAAAATATTATGTTTGGAAACGAAACATCAGGAGTGGTTCAACCGCGCGAACTAATCTTCTTGTCAGTATTAACCACACTACTAATTTGTTAGTTCGATTTCAATTTCTCCTTACATTACACTCATTTTATTGTTACATTATTTTTTACAGCAAATCCCTCTCAAGCTCATTAGGAACTACAGACATTTTGGAAAGAGGGTCATCACTTTGATTGATGTTGATAATCATGAAGAATATGAAGGTGCACCGTCTGAAGAACAAATACTTTATTCAAATGTTTATTGGACATGGATGGCATCAATTTGTTGTTAACAAGCGTCTCGCAAAAGGTGATCGCTTGACTTTCATTGTCAGGGAACCTCCTGCCAATACAATTGTAGTCAAACCATTAAACAGTTAGTACTAATTCTCGGTGGTGTGTTGCTCCAATCTGGTTTTGTGAGTCAAAACTTGCTTATTCTGACATGTGAGGTCGAACATGTCATTTTGTAAACATCATTTGTTGGATTTCATATGCTTTTTATTGGAAAGCATTCTAAGTGAGTTACATTTGTCTTTTATTGTAATATATTATAATCATCTTATATCTTTTGTATTACTCTCAATATTTCACAAACTTACCACTACTATATACATTTTGTCTTGCATTATCCGTTGTTTCAACTTTTGTCTTACTCCTTCTAAATTACATAATTTTTGTTCTCATCCTTATATTCTTTTTTTCTTACATTATTTTATTTTGTATTTTTCTTTTATCAATTTTCCCTTTTTCCTTCATTTCTTACTACACTAAATTTTTTCTATTTTTTATTCAATATGCATTTCAAACTACTACCCATACATCGCACGAGTCTCCCCACTAATTTCATTATAATAAACAGTTATTTTGATATTACTTGCAGGCCAGTCAAAATCATTAACTGATGGGCTAAAGACGTATCTAATTATGTGTCTAGCGGTATCTTAACTGCAAGTGCACAGCCTATCGAAGTAATATTTAAGATTATCGATCCACAGGGACTCTATGGTTACTTAGTGCTAGAGGAATTTCTAGTTTAGCTAAGGTGAAGGGTTGTCACGTTTTTTTGTTGTTTTTAAAGATTAAAGGCGGGAATTAAATTTAAGTTTAATAAATAATTCTAAGGCGGTCGGTATGTAATTATGCTAACTTAGGCGGGTCAATCTACCCTAGGCTTATAAAGGTGTTCACTTAATCTATTCTGTAGAGATTACCAGCTTAAATATCTTTAACTCACACTCTCGTGGTCTTATCTCAGATCTTACCCCTAAAGCCCTATGTCTGCTCTCGCTAGCCCATAAGTGTTTAGGAATAATTTTTGGAAACTTAGTAATCCTAATTTATTTTAAAGCGCTCTCGCTGTGTTTAATTTAAATGCCTAACTTTAGCTATCTGGTTAAAATCGCACACTCTCGTGGTTTTGACCTAACCTAATACACTTTCCTTACTCTCGTAACAAAAAGGTTGATTTTATAATAAAAAGTATCAGCCAGAATATTAAGCTCTTAAATATTTTAAGCCTAGAGTTGATTTTACCGATTTAGTTTGTTTTAATTACATACCGCCCTAAGGTATTTAGCTAGTCATTATTGTTGAACCAGACAGAGGCAGAGAAACATAAAACAAAAAATGCATGGCAGAAAAATAAATATTAAACATAAATATAATTGCAAATTAATATAAACCTGGTTAACAATAAAAGTGGCAGACTCCTTCTTCCACAGGCCGGAAAGCTCGGAGTATTCGTCGGAATCGGAAATAAATTCTAAAAATTCAGAAGGCTTTGAAACAAATAAATTTATAACAATTTCCTGATGTTGGAAATTGTTATAAGGTTGGTTGGGATACAAGAAAAATAAAGCAATGAAAATAATGCTGAAAAAATATAAAGGGTGCAAAATAATTCGGCAGAGCTTCCGCAAGAAATTAATAAAAATAAACTCTCTATCTTGTTCATAAAAATTAAGCTATTTATAGAAGACTAAATGGGCTTGGTAGTTGGTTTGTTGCTTGGGCCTCGTAGGAGAATTGAGAGAATCCAGGAACGTGTGGATACTGGGTCAGCTGGAAAATAGGCACCTCACATGCAGCGTACGTTCATGACTAAGTCTTCAGTCAAATAACCTATTTTTCCCTTGTCACGGTCGTGACAAGGGCATCACGTTCGTGTCCCTTGTATTATAAGTGTCACGGTCGTGAGGGTTATGTCACGGTCGTGAGTGCTCCTTTTGGGGTGTCACGGTCGTGACACCTAGGTGACGACCGTGAGTGCAACAAAATATGCAGTTATGCAGAATTCCTCATTTCTTCATCTTTTAACGGTTGTTTTTGCTCATTTCACTCGTGGCTCTTGATTTAGCTCTGTATATGATGTACCTGCAAAATGGCAAAGAAAACTCGAGGAATCGGGTGTTAAAACGACAATTATGTGATAAAACGGTATTGAAACATAGCAATATAATCGATACATTTTCTCGTTATCATTAACCAAATTCATTTTGTTCCTAACATATTAATATATAAAATATTTTAAACTTTACAAAATATACAATAACCAAATTTAAAAATATTTATCCATGAGATTGGCAAATCCAACACCAACACCAGCCTGGAAGAACAAAGCACTGACAAAATGGCATGTTTTCGGGAATAAACATATAAATAGTTAGGAATTCAATGATGGTGACCAACATCTATTTCAGTTATATTCTTTATTTCTGTTAATATTTAATTAGTTTTGCTAACTTATACTATAGTACAATACACGTTAAACAACCTATATTTAGTTTTTAAGTTGTGTTTCAAGACAACAAATTAACAATAATCATATTTAATTATTTCATAAAATTTTAATCATCCAATAGTAATAAATACTAGTTTTCATATTAATTAAAAATGAACAACCATGGTGAGTCAAGAACATCATAGTCATGAATTAAACCAAACATTTGAAATCAAACATTGAATCCCTAAAACCAAAATTACCATGACATGTCCCACAACATAGATCTCACAAACATGAGAACATGACAGAGTAAAAGGTTTCTTTCCAGACACAGCAACAATGAAAAAAAGAAAATTTAGAATAGTTTTATTATTATTGTCATCATGATGAGAGTATTCTATCCTTTTCTTTCTTTCTTTTTTCTTTCTCTTTCTCTTCTTTTCGTGCCGCCCCACACTCTCTCTTTTGTCAATGCCACAACACATTCACCTCATTTTGCCTCTTTAACCCAACCAAACAAGAATTCCCAAATACCCTAATTGATTATAACTGGTGAGCTATTTATCTATAAAAAAATTGTTCTTTTTTTCATATTCGTGTACCCTTTATCCCCTATTTGATTATACAGTGATCAATTCATCATTCCCCCAATTTTTATTTTTAATTTCAGGGATTGGATTTATCATTTTGGTTCTGTTGTGATTCATTGGTGTTAGGTAAAATTGAGCTTGATTTTTTTGATAAATTTCTAAACTTTCTTATTTTAGCTTTTCTTCCAATTTATGGGAAGTGTTGATCATGGATCTTATTTGGGGTACCGTTTTGTTTGTTTATGTTTGATGAATCAATAACAGGTTTTTAACTTAAGGAGAGTTATCAAAAGAGAGGGAGATGGGATCAGCGATTGAAATTGGAATCCAAATTAGGAAACTTGTTTTCATTTCAATCAGAGGGGTTTACAGATCAGCTTGCCACCATCCATTTTTTTTGGGATTCTTAGGTTTCTTGCTTTTTTTGTACAGATATTTTCCTTTTCTGTTTTCTGTTTTGGTTTCTGCATCTCCTGTTTTGGTTTGTACTGCTCTTCTGCTTGGTACCCTTCTCAGTTTCGGGCAGCCGAATGTACCTGAGTTTGAAGAAAAGGAAGAGAGAGTTACTCATGGCGTTTCGTCTTTCCAAACTGGGTTTTCAGAGGGTGAAACTGTTGTTTCTGATAGAGATGCGAGTTATTTTGTGAGAGGATATTCGGAACTTAGGAGTGATGTTGAAGAGAGTGGCATTGATGAAGCGAATGTGGCGGGTGAGAAAGATGATAGGAAGGAGAAGGATCATGGTTTGGTTTATGATTCTGCGCTGGATCACGAAAACTTGATAGAGGTCCAGCCCGAGAATCAAGTAAAAGAGGATGTGGAAAGGGAATTGCATAGTTTTGAGTTGGGAAAGAGTAATGAAGTTCGTGACGGAAACCTCACGTCCGAAGTTGTTTCGAGTGATGACGAAGCTATTGAGAAACAGTATGTGATGGTTCAAAAAAAAGATGATGATGATGATGATGATGATGATATTTTTGACATTGAGGATGGGAAAGTTCCTGGAGGTGAGTATGTTTCTTTGAAGGAAGGTGATGCAGATTGTTCGCCAAGTTCATCTTGGAAACGGGTGGAGAACAACTCTGACGTGGACGGCGACTCAGAGGATTCAGGGTCTGATGGGGCAGAGAGTTCTTCGCCAGATGCCTCCATGGCTGACATCATTCCAATGCTTGATGAGCTCCACCCGCTTTTAGACATAGATGCCCCACAGCCTGCTCATTTGTCCCGTGATGGTTCTGATGCTGCATCTGAGAAATCTCAGAAAAGTAGTAATGATGACGATGATGATGATCATGATTATGTGCCCAGTGTTGAATCAGATGATGATGATGATGATGATGATGATGATGTTGATGATGATGATGATGACCACAGTGTTGAATCAGATGAAGATATTGAAAAACATGGTGAAGTGGAAGAAGATGGTGTTGACGAAGAGGAAGAAGAAATGGAGGGTGGCAAAGAGGATGAAAGTAAATCTGCTATCAAGTGGACAGAGGACGACCAAAAGAATCTTATGGATCTGGGAACTTTGGAGCTTGAAAGGAACCGACGATTGGAGAATCTTATTGCCAGGAGAATGGCAAGGAGATTGATGACCGAAAAGAATCTAATAGACTTAGATAGTGCCGATATTCCCTATAATGTTGCGCCTATTTCTGTTAGACGCAACCCTTTTGATTTCCCTGATGAGTCCTATGCCGCTGCCATGGGACTACCTCCCATTCCTGGATCCGCTCCATCAATTCTACAGCCTAGACGAAACCCTTTTGACATTCCATATGACCCAAATGAAGAAAAACCTGATCTTAAACGGGACAGTTTTCAACAAGAGTTCACACATTTTAATCAAAAAGATGCAGTATTTCGGAGGCATGAAAGTTTCAACGTAGGACCATCAGTATTTGGGATATCCAAGCAAGAGAGGCATGATATTAGTTGGAAGCCTGTCTTTATATCTGAAAGGATGGCTTCCGAGGGTACAAGCTATTTCCAGAGGCAATCAAGTGAAGTAAGTGATTCAAAGTTGAGTTCTGTTCCAGATACTGAATCAGTGAGTTCGGGTGATCAAGACGAAAGGAAATTCAGTGAACCAGACTTGTCTCCAGAGGCTGAATTAACAACTAACACGGATCATGTTTTAAACGAGGCTGGTCATGGAAGCACATCCTCTGAAGAAAATGAATCCGTGGAGATGATACAAGCTGAAGAGAGCAATGATTTCCAAGAAGAAAATGAAATAGTGCTTGGTGGGGTGGAAGATCCCTCTGAGATGGAATTTAATCCTGCAACAGGAGATGATGAAATCGATGAGCCATTCAATGATGGGGAAACAAGTTTGAGAAGAGAATCGAGTGTTGAGGTGAGCAGCAGCAGATCAAGCCAGTCTTTCCAATCAGAAGTGATTGACGACATACCTGATGATGAATCAGAAAAAACAGCAAATTTGCAGCATGAAGATGGTGACATCCCAGAATCGAGAATTTCAACCCAAATTTCAGTAGAGGAATCGAGAATTTCAACCCAAATTTCAGTAGAGGAATCGAGAATTTCAACCCAATCTTCAATGGAGGAATCAAGACTTTCAACCCTAACTTCAGTGGAGGAATCAAACTTCCAGCATGTAAGTCGTGAGGTGGAAGATACCCACCTAGTAGAACCAGTTTATGATTCTAGTCCACCAGCAGCAGAAAAGCTCATATCTTTTTCTTCCGTGTCTTCTGAATCCGCAGCAGAGATTTCTGAGACAGTGTTGCCCCCTGTTTCAGTCGATACTACTGCTGATGTGGCTGATAAGGAATCCGAGGCACACAACGACAGACTGGATAATTATTCTTCTGGTCATGAGAAAACTCAAGCAGCCTCTTCTGAACTGCATGCGGAAGTCGAAAATGAAATGAGGTCCGAGATCTCTGAAGATATAGAACAGCACAATGTTGCTGCAGACGAGTCATCTGCAGTTATACCAAATTCTGTTGATCAAAATGGTTCAACAGTGACTGAGTTTGTGGATACGAATTTTTCTTCAGATGTTGGATCAGAAAAGGGTGTAACTGATTCAGGCATGGTTCGTGAACATGATATAGAAAATATATTTGCTGATTCTGAAATGCTTCATCAAGACAATGTAGAATCTCCAGATTCAGATTCAAACTATCAACTGGCTTCTTCTGAAAAGTTACATCTAATAGATAATGAGTCTGCGGAGGAAGATGCACTGTCGAATGAAATATCAAGACAAGATAATGAAGATATGTCTGTTCCAGTCCAAAATGACAATGAAATTCTGGACTCGGTGGCTTCTGATGCCCACCATATACCTTCTAATAGTTCATCTATGCATGCGGCAGGGGACTCACAATTCTCACAGGTAGAAACGGAGCATTTAGAGAAAAATCGGTCAAGTGAAGAACACGTATTTCCAATTGAACAAGATAATGTCTTTTTGTCAAGTTCCGTGGAGCAAGGTAACACAGATATCCACCAAGATTTGGATAACAATATGGTTTCTTTCACTTCTGATAGCCAGCATGAAGTTGATGACAAATCTCCCTCCGACTTGGAGAATCATCTGTCAAGCTCTGATAAACTGGTGGATGCACAATCTTCTAGTGATCATGATGAGAGTCAAGTAAGTCAAATTACTCATCCCTTGAAATTCTTTTAGTTTCGATATATTTAAGGAAAATCGCATGATGAAATAAAATATACACAGCTTTAAATGTTTTGCTATATAGAATTATTTTCCTATTCAATTTTAACACAAGAATTGTAGTTTTTCCTCCTACTGGTAATATTCTTGTTAAAGTTATGAGTTTTATATAAAAGAATGAGACGAAGAGTGAAAAATATATATAACCATGGAGAAATATGATTGATACTAACTTGATACAAAAGACTAAACACCAACTTCTATTTTTAAGTTAGAAAAATAACATCTGATAAGACTGATATATATTTTATAAGTTATAAATATTGTACAATCAATAATCTATTTAAATAGGTTATTCAACGGATATGATATGAATAATGGACTAATGGGCCGAATACCAATGACTACTAATAATTACAAAAATACATTATTCACAACACTTCCTCTCAAACTGGTGAATGAATATCTATTATTTCTAACTTGGAAACAATCATTTCAAAGTTGTTATTCAGCCTCTTAGTTATAATATGTGCAAGATTGCTTTGGGAAGAGGTATATGGAGTGCAAATTAGGCTCTTATCTAGTTTTTTTTAATGAAGTGTTTGTCAACTTCAATATGCTTCCTATGATGCTGCATTAGATTATGGGCTTTGCTAATAGCAGATTTATTTTCACACTAAATTCTCATTGATACATCTCACTTTATCCGCAAGCCTTCCAAGATGATCTTCAACCACCTATCTCTTGTGGTACTCTCCCCGAGCACTAGATCTAGATACCACACTTTGTTTTTCACTCTTTCAATTCATAGGATTCCCATATTGGAAAGTGCTATATGTTGTAGTTGATCTCCTAATCACAATCGACCCTGTATAATCAGTATCAGTATATGCTTCAGGACCCTCACTTCCATTCAATTTGAAAAAAATTCTTCTACATTGGATTCCTTCCAAATATTGCATAATTCGAAATGCAGCTTGTAAACGAACCTCCTTTGGTTAGTGCATGAATTGATTGACTAAGCTTAATATAAAGACAACATCAAGTATAGTATGTGGTATGCATATAAGTTTGTTGATTAACCTTTGATACATTCCCTTATTAAGTGCAATATCTGTTTCTCCATTCCCCAACTTTACATTTGAATCAATTGGTGTACTTGCATGCTTTCTTGCCGGACTCTTTGAGAAGATCAGTATTGTATTTTTGTTGGGATATGAAAAGTCACTTTCTTATAGTGAACCACTTAAATTTCGAAAAAAAAAAAAAAAGAATAAATCTCCCCAAGGCCTTAATCTCAAATTCCTTGGCTAATTGTTGCGCCTCTTCATCATCACTTGTCACTATAATGTCGTCCACACACCAGGAACATGGTTAGTCCCCTTGACTTAGAGTGTATCATAAATAGAGTATGGTTTCCTTGGCTTTGCTTAAAGCCAAAACCTACCATAAATTTAGTGAATCTTCCAAACCAAGCTTGTGGTGATTGTCATAGCCCATATGTTGCCACCTTTAATTTTAGCTTAGCTCCAATATTTCATTCTTTTTTAGAATTAATTTCAGTCTCAACATTGTCATCTCTAGTTTCAGCTTCAACTTCGAGTTTGAGAGTAAAGTCAGGAAGTAGAAGAGATTCATCTTCCTTACTTATATTCTCCCCTTGGAGATGAGTTTGATAGAAAGTAACTTTTTCTTGTTCATGAAAAATGACATCACGAAAGATATTTTATGAGATGGAGAATGATAGCATTTGTATCCCTTTTGGGTGGAAGAGTACCCTATAAAGGCATATTTTAAGGCTTTAGGATCAAGTTTTCCCCTACCATCATTATAGGCATGGACAAGATTACGGGAGGTGAACACATCTGGATAAAAAACGAGAACAAAATCTCCATAGAAATTTTGGAGACAAGGACACTAGAAGTTAAACGATTTATGCGATAAGATAGAATTGAACCGACTTCCACAAAATTTATTGGAAACTTTATTTTGGAATAACATAGCTCGGGTTTGATTGATTAACAAGTGTCCATTTATCATCTCAAGAATCTCATTTTGTTGGGGTTTTTTGACATGGAAAAACTTGTGAATAATACCCTTTTTTTGACAAAAATAGTAAGTTTGTGATTAAAATAGTCTTTGGCATTATCAGACATGAGTCTCTTAATACTCACTCCAAACTAGTTTTGTTACCATTGAGAAGAATTGTAGAAACACAAAGGTAACCTTAGACTTTTGTTGTAGTAAGTAGATCCAACTAATCCGAATACAATCATCAAAGAATGTGATAAACCAACATGCACCTGATATATTTGGAACATCAAGGGGACCCTACACATTAGTATGAATTAGATAAAATGGAAAAGTACTCATTTTATGATTGACTGTGAAAGGAATATGTTTGTGTTTAGCAAATTCACACAATTCACAACAAAGACTCTTGACATCTAAATTTTAAAAGAGAGAAAATAATTGTTTTATGACTCTAAATGAAGGATGACCAGGGTGAGAGTGGTACAACAAGACCTTCTCTCTGTTGGTCTTAATTGATTAAAAAAAGATGTTGTTGAGTAGACTTGGAGGAAGATTATGGTTATCCAAATAATAAAAGATCATTTCATTCCCTAACATTCTCAATCGTTCTCCCCGAATTCTTGTCATGGAAAACATAAACACAGTTATAAAAAATAACATAACATAGTAAGTCTTTTGTTAATTTTTTTAGAAATTAAGTTAGTGGACAATTTGGGAATATGAAGGACATTTTATAGGATTATAGATTGGCTTATTTGGCATCTCCTTGACCTACCACAGTTATAAGGGTATCATTTGTTGTGTATATTTTCTTGTACTTTCAGAGAAACGGGTCCACTGTATAGTTCCATACAAGTCTGTGTTTATCTTTCATATTTCATCCCAAAATCCTATAAAAGATACTTAGCATATGACAACTTCACTTCTATTGCACACAAGTGGATAGAATTGTTGCTTATAAAGAAGTGATTGTTCAAAATGTGTTTGCTTTGTGATTATTTCTACATGCACATGATTGATATGCATGAATAATTTATTTTTTCATTTTGATCTATTTTTATCCAATGACAGCTCTGCTGGCATTGCATTTGTTTGGTGTAAAGTGAAGTTATTGATCTAATACTCTAAAGCTAAAATAATTGATTATAAGTTCTATGACATTTTACAGAATTCCAATGATATCAAGGTAGAACCTTCACAGGATGCTGGCACTTCCAATTATGGAGTTGGAGAATTGCATGATGACTTAGATGAAACTTCGGTTTTCATCTCTTCTGCAACTTCTGTTAACTCTGACACACCTGAGTTCAGTTCACCCACTAGTGAATCGCATTTGGAAGTTTATAAGCAACGTGGGGAAATTGCAAATGAAGATCAAAATGAAGCTCTACAGAACTTAGTTCCTTCAGCAGAGGGCTTCATGTCTCCGAACAATGAAGAAACTATCAACGAATTTGATTATATTAATGAAATTGACGAGGAATTCTTGTCAGAATTGGACACCGTTGGGGATTTTAGTGTCGGTGATGCTGGTGTATTGCACCATACCGACATTGTACATGATGAAACTAGAGATGCTCAAGTTAGTTCACTGCCGGAGGATGTAAAGCCAGCAGAGGCTGAGCAGGACAATGACATACCAGTACTTGAAGCAAGGTCGCATGAAGATATCGACATAGCTTTTAAGCAACTTCAAGAAGGAGTTGATGTTAATGATGTCATCCTGCCAAGTACGATAAATGATCAGCTTGGTAGTGAAGAAGGTAAAGATCGTGTTGAAGTAAATTCAGACCTTCAAGTTATTGAAGCAAGATCCCTGGAAGATAGCGATGTTGCTATAGGGAAAATCTCCAAAGATAATCAAGAGGAGCTTCCAGAAAAATTGGATGCAGTAGATGCTTCAATCAAAACAGAAGCAGATGAAGTTGGCTCGGCAAAGTTGAATGAGCAGAAAACTGATGTATCAACCAATGCTGAAGAAATGAGCAGACCTACCGTTGATAAATTGGAAAATGTATCCAGTAGCAGCTCTGGTAATAAATAAAAATATCAGTAAAAAATCTAGTTCGAGTTCGAGCTCAAGCTCTAGTGATTCTGATTGATATCGATAAAGTTGATTTTGAAGGAGATGGAAGAGTAGCAAGTTTGTTATTTATTTTGTTTTATGTTTCTTTCTTCGGCGGTGGGAATTTGAGATTGTAGCCTCGGCAGCGACATGTCTTGGCTAATGGTATTCAGGTCAGATTTCTATAAATTTGATGGATTGGTTTCTTCAAGAATAAGTTTTGGTTTTATTTCTTGAAGCGTGCAGTTTTTTGGTTCAGTTTTACCCTTCGGTGTGAGTAATTTGGTATATGTATAGGGTGAGAGGTTATTTCCAACAGTGTTGTCCATTGTGTAATCCAAAAGAAATTGGATTTTTGTACATTATAATTTGATTGTAGAAATGGTGATTGAATTTGCTTGTGTATATACCAAGTAGTTGTTTATCGTTATTTTTCCTACTTTATTGTCTCAATCTCAAGATAAACAAAAAATTGAAAGAGAAAGTATTGTATACACATCTTCACTTGTACAAAATAAGAAGACATAGCAAAACCAACTGACCTCAAGTACCAAGTTCTCAGAAGAAGCGATATCACTGAATTTTCTCAGAAGAGGCGGAAGAGCGGTTTTCCTTGTGTTCCAGAGAGTGGAGAGTATGTGGTTTAGAGTTTCCTCTGATTTTATGTGGCGCAGTTTATGGAGTTGGAGTTGCAGTTCCTGTTTCATTCCACCGGTGTCCTCCATTTTTTCGGTTGAAGGTGGTTATGTAACGTTACTTCTTTTTCTCAGCGATGGCGACGATTTCTCCGGTCGGGATAATGGGGAGGTTTATGATCTTATTTAAAAACTTAGTTAAACTATTTGTTTTGTTTTTTATTTTTTATTTTTTATTTTTTATTTTATCAATTGTTTTTTTAATAATTGTTTTTCTCTCCAAAATAATTTCATATCTAAGAATCCTAATCCTCTTTTTTCAACTCTTGAGCAGTAATTTCATATTTAAGAACCTTAATTCTCTTTTTTCAACTCTTACGTAGTGCGCTCTCTCTCACGTTTTTGTCGTTCTGTCACCTTCTGTTTCAAACCGATGGTGCTATTCTTCTTTAATCTTGCTCGCGAAACGTTCTATTTTTTTTGTTCTAAATCTTGCGAGTTGTTGTTCGTTACCGTTTATGTTGCGAGTTGAGGTTGAAGATTGTTATGAACTGTTTTTCGTTTTGTTTTGTAGGTGAAATTGAGTAGTGTTGTGGTGAATAATTTGTGTTGATGGATTTCTCTGCAGGTTTGTTGTTTGGAAAATTAATGAAGGTAAATTTGTAAGTGTGTTGTAATGAAATTCGAGGATTTGAAAGAAACATGTTTGACACTGTTGAGAATCAAGTGTGAGGAAGAAGTCTCACATTGATTAGAAAAGGGAAGATCGAATATTATGTAAGTGAGAGAACTTACACACCTATAACCTTAAGGAATGACGTGTGTTGTTTGTTTAATATCTTTATAAGAAATATTTTTGATTTTGTTGTTTGTGAAACATCCTCATGCTAAGACTTGTTCATCATGATAGATATCATATACCTCATCCCAAGATGGAATGCGTGCAAATACCCCATAGAAAAGTCTTCTGGCGCGTGAGAAAGAAGGACTCAAGTCGGAAAAAGGACAAAACTATGGGAAACTAAGACTCACCCTAAGTTGTTTGTTCAAGGGATGTCATAAGGTTAATGTGGTTTTCTATTCCTAGAAAGAAAAAGGAAGCAAGTTGTAACTCACCAATGAATTGAAGATGAGTTCAACTCAAAAGGAATGAACAAAGTGCAATGTCGAAGAAGCATCAAATGCTTATCGCAAACACAAGTTGAAATGTAAAAGGATAAGGAAGAAGGTGTATGTAGGATACTCTCCCATACACATGGCTTACCATAACCTCCTACAAAACAAAGGTTAGTAAAATAAGGTCAAAGTGATCAAAGGAAAGAGGTAATCAAGTACCAAATGTAACACTCCCTTTCTATACCCCCAAATAATCAAATAATCATTTATGTACATATTAAAATTTCATCAGAGTATAATTTAAACATAGTATAAAAGAGGTATGTCACATTATACATGAAATTAAAACATCCAACACCTGCTCAACAATAGATATGCAACAGTGGAGTAGCTAAATATTTGCACCCACAACTCAATCTTTTAGAATAACAGCGGAAGAAACTAAACATTGAACAACATCAAACATATATATATATATATATATATATATATATATATATATATATATATATATATATCATCAAGTTTGATCCACCATATAATTCATGTTTACATAAATAATCATTACCAAGATACATATACAAATGCATCACAAAAAGGCATCAAGCCAACCCTAGCTACCCGGTGCTACATATCAGAGCCGACCAACCAAAAGAATGAAGACATGCTTCACAAAGAGACCTCCAGCAAACATACTCTGCAATGCCTCATAGAGCATCATAAAACAACAGAAGGGTGAGAAATATTATCATAATAACAATGCATATAATTATGTATTTTTAACATAAAAATACACATATACATATTTTCTCACCACAATTCATTTCTCATCACACATATACATCACAATGTATATATACAAACCAATCATATTCATCATGCACAATTTCACAATTTCACATCATTCTACATAAACATATACATTCATGTTTATTCACCAATTTCTATCACTCCGCATAAACATACATTATTCATGTTTATTCACCAATTTTCAATTATAGATGATAAATGCAAATCATAGAGACCGACTCACGACTCTATGAAAATGCAATGCGGTACCGACTCAATCATCTCAAGTTCACTAAGGAACTTATTGGAACCATCGCTCGTTACCTAAAGTAACTCCCCGTCGGGCATACGATGTTCACCCATTGCTCACATCCCACATGGGCACACAATGTTTATGGATTGCTCACACCCTACACGGGCACACAATCTGATTGCTCACACTCTACACGGGCACATAATCATTCGTGATTAAATCACTCATTGCTCACACCCCACATGGGCACAAAATGTTTATGGATTGCTCACACCCCACACGGGCACACAATCTGATTGCTCACACTCCACATGGGCACACAATCATGTTATAATCATCGCTCACACCCCACATGGGCACACGATGTTACAACGAATTCACATAGAATCCCACAATACAAGAATGCATACATTATGCTTCACATGCAAAATGACCCACAACATTCTTGAAAATGCATACATATTCACAATATAATTATGTATTCATCTCATACAATCACAAACAAACTATACACATTCGCATTAATTACGCCAAACAGCAACGAACTCTTTCACTATCAACATGCATTCATATTCACTTCACGAAATGCATTTATTTTCCAAACGACCACTATATCACAATCAATCCCACAATTTCTTAACTAACATAATTACGTTTTATCGGAAAAGTCAGGTAAAAGTCGGCTAAAAATTACATCTTTTAGCATCATTAGTTTCTACATGTTTTTAGCTTCAAATCGATATGTGGAACGTTTAAAACAGATACTCGGATCAAAAGTTATGAATTAAAACACAAAATTCCAACTTTCAGGTCTCGCTGGGCGAGGAGTGTGCTCGCTGAGCGAAAATGTTTCTGGATAGCTCGTTGAGCGAACACTGCGATTTTAGCAGCAGCTCAGTCACGCAACAGTCATACCAAAGGGTTCCAAAACCCAACCAAACCTCAACAAACATGATCATTAACATGTATTAACTATCATACTTCAATTATATCAAGTTTCAACCGATTAATCTACCAATTTCTTAGATTTTCATCAAAAACCCTAAAACCTCATATTCTCTAAACTTTTCCAAAACAAAAACCCAATCAATCTAACACATACATAATCATACACAATAATAAGATAACAATATTTCACACCCTTACCCGATTGTTTCGATTCCTAGGAGCTATCTTGAAGAATTTCCAAGCTTTTCCTCTTTTCCTTCTCTTTTCTCTTCTCCTTTTCTTTCCTTTCTATTTCTTTCTATCTCTCTTTTTCTTCTCTTTCTACTCTTATATCTTTCTATTTCTATTTTCTATTTTTCTACCAAATATCATTTTTCTCACAAAATATAATTCTACATAATTTCTAACTTAACATTAATTAGCAAATGTCTAAAATACCCTCCAATCTAATTTTACCCGAAAATTCTCAAAGGTAAAATAATATAACAAATCAACATATCACATAAACACACCAATTTCATAATTAAAACAATTATCACTCAATTTAAATAAAAGACTCAACAAAAATGAGAAATAATCGAATCGGGGCGTTACAACTCTCCCCCACTTTAGCAATTTTCGTCCTCGAAAATATTACCTGATTCAAATAACTCCGGATACGACTCTCGCATCCCACTCTCTAATTCCCAAGTCATATTGCCTTCCGCAGTGCCTCCCCACGTTACTTTCACAAGCGCAATATCTTTGCCTCTTAGCTTCTTGACTTCGCGGTCTAAAATCCTAATCGGTAAAGCTTCCATCGTAAGGTTATCTCTCACTTCAACCTCGTCCATATGAATAACATGTGACAGATCCGGAACATACTTCCAAAGTTGAGAAATATGGAACACATCATGAAAATTCAAAATATTTGGAGGCAACGCCACACGGTAAGCCATAGCGCCAACTCGTGCAGTAATCTGATACGGTCCAATAAAACGAGAAGTCAACTTCTTCGACTTCAAAGCACGACCCACACCCGTAACCGGTGTAACTCTAAAAAAAACATGGTCGCCTTCTTGAAACTCAAGATCTTTCCTTTTCTTGTCATGATAGAGAATTTCTCATCTTCTCCTGAATAAACTTCACCTTCTCCGTCGTTTGTTGTACCATCTCCGGTCCAACTACCGTTCTCTCACTGGTTTCATGCCAACACAAAGGTGTTCGACATCTCCGACCATACAAAGCCTCAAATGGTGTCATACCTATACTTGAATGAAAATTATTATTGTAGGTGAACTCAATCAACGCTAAATAATTATCCCAGACACCACCTTGCTCTAGCACACACGCACGCAACAAATCCTCCAACGATTGAATTGTCCTCTCGGTTTGACTGTCCGTTTGTGGATGATAAGTCAAACTCAATCTTAGCTTAGAACCCAAATCCTTTTGCAAACTCTCCCAAAACCTCAATGTAAATCTAGGATCTCTATCCGATACAATACTCTTAGGAACTCCATGTGACTTCACAACCACAAAAACATAAATCTCGGCTAACTTCTCCAAAGTATAACTAATATCAATTGGAATAAAGTGAGCAGATTTAGTAAGTCTATCAACAATCACCCAAATAGCATTATGACCTTTTTGCGTATTCGGCAATCCCGTAACTAAATCCATCGATATATTATCTCATTTCCATTCCGGAATATCCAACGGTTGCATCAATCCACTAGGCTTCTGATGTTCCACCTTAGACTTCTGACAAGTCAAACACGCATACAAAAATTGAGCTACATCTCTCTTCAATCCGGACCACCAAAAGATCTTCTTCAAATCTTGTTACATCTTATTCGCTCCCAGATGAATACTTAAGTTACTTCAGTGTCCCTCTTCCACATCATCGAGAATACAAATACGACCACGGAATCTCAAAAACTCCAAAATTATCAACCTTGAAATCCTCATTCTCAGTCATCATCAAATCAACAAACTTCAAATCCAACTTTTGCTTTTCACATACGGTTGCAAGAAAATAATTCGTAACATGTAGCATACAAAGTCTCACACTTCTCGGCGTCACTTCACAAACTAAACTCAAGTCTCTAAAATCCTCCAAAAGTTCTCATTCTCTCATCATCAATGCGGACATATGTAACAACTTTCGACTCAAAGCATCGGCCACCACATTTGCCTTACCCGGATGGTAATTCAAACCAAAATCACAATCCTTCAAAAGCTCTAATCACCTTCTTTGTGTCATGTTCAATTCCTTTTGATTAAATAAATACTTCAAACTCTTGTGATCACTAAAAACTTCGAATTTTGCACCATAAAGATAATGCCTCCAAATTTTCAAAACAAACACCACGGCCGCTAATTCCAGGTCATGCGTAGGATAATTCTTTTCATGCACTCTCAATAGTCTTGAAGCATAAGCCACAACTTTCCCATCTTGCATCAAAACACAACCTAAACCAAACAATTAAGCATCATAATACACCACAAATGGTTCTGTCGGATCTGGCAAAATCAAGATCGGAGCCGTTGTCAACCTTCTCTTAAGTTCAATGAAACTCTCTTCACAATGAATATCCCAAATGATTTTTTTCCTTACAAGTCAATTGCATTAACGGAAGTGCCAACTTTGAAAATCCCTCAATAAACCTCCGATAATAACCTGCCAAGCCTAAAAAGCTTCGAATCTCCGTAACTGATCTAGGAACTTCCCATGGCATTACCACATCAATCTTGGATGGATCAACACTAATACCACCATCGGAAATAACATGTCCAAGAAAAATTACTTTCGACAACCAAAACTCACATTTTGACAACTTAGCATACAATTATTTCTCTTTCAAAATCTGTAACACAATCCTTAAATGCTCTTCATGCTCCTCTTGAGACTTAGTATAAATAAAAATATCGTCGATGAACACAACCACAAAACGATCCAACTGCTCATGAAAAATACGGTTCATGTATTCCATAAACACACCCGACGCATTAGAAACTCTGAATGGCATCACGGAATATTCGTAAAGACCATATCGTGTCCTAAAAGCCGTCTTTTGAATATCCTCTCTTTTCACACGAATATGGTGATATCCTGATCTCAAATCAATCTTACTAAAAACATGTGCACCAACCAATTGGTCCATCAAATCATCGATCCTTGGAAGCGGATACTTGTTCTTAATTGTCATCTTGTTCAACTGTCGATAATCAATGCATAACTGCATACTCCCATCCTTCTTTTTTACCAACAATACCGGAGCATCCCAAGGAGAAACACTCGGCCTAATAAATCTCTTGTCTAACAAGTCATTCAATTGCTTCTTCAATTCTACCAACTCTGATGCTGACATACGATATGGTGCCATCTAAATCAGTGTAGTACCCAGAACTAGATCAATAGAAAACTCAACTTCTCTTTCCGGCGGTACATCCTTAATATCCTCCGGAAACACTTCTGGAAAATCACACACCACTGGGAACCCATTGAGTTCAACTTCACTTTCCACCGACAATAATGCAAACAAACCAAACAATTGAGCTTCGTCCGCTAAAAGTTTCTTCAACTCTTTAGTGGATAGGAAACTCTCATATTCATCATCATCTTCCAAAGAAGTAAACCTTACTAACTTATGGTAGAAATCTATATGAACTCGATTAAATTGCAACCAGTTCATACCCAAGATTACGTCTAAACCCTCCAACGGCAAACAAACCAAATCCATGACGAAGTCTTTACCATACATGGTCAAAGAACAACTTACACACACCAAAGAAGTAGTTACTGACCCTGAAGCAAGAGTCTCAATAACCATCTCACCACCCCAAGAAGACATAAACAAATTCAAACGCTTAGCGCACTCAAGAGAAATGAAATAATGAGTCGCTCTTGTATCAATAATAGTAACTAAAGGCATACTATTAATAAAGCATATACCTTTAATCAAACAGTCTGCACTAGTAGTGTCATTCCCTGCTAATGCAAACACTTTTCCGCCCGCTTGAGCTTGCTTCGGCTTAGTACACTTAGTACTAATGTGACCCACTTCTCCATAATTTAAACACTTCACAGCATTCCTTCTACACTCGGTAGTAGCATGTCCAAGACCTTCACGGTTTGAACATTTCACTATGTTCTTCCCACACTCAAAAGACTTATAATCCAAATCACCACACTTGTAACACTTAACGGGACCAGAACCTCCTCCTCTAGATCTCTTATCAAAGTTTCCCCTATGTCTGCCCTTATCAGCGGGTGTCACATAAGGTCCACTTCTAGCTTGTTTCTTTTCTTTCCTCTCATTCAAACTCTTGTAATGTGTAGAACGAGCTTTGCTATCCTCCTAAAAAATTCTCCGTCAAATCCGAAAATTTTCTTATTCTTTGATACCCCACAACTTGCTTAATCTCAGGACGCAATCCATTCTCATACTTAATACACTTCGAGAAATCAGCAGTAGTAGCATCATAGTAAGGATGAAATTGAACCAACTCCACAAACTTAGAAGTATAGTCAACCACAGACATACTACCTTGTTTCAGTTCAAGGAACTTCATCTCCTTCTCCCTTTTCACACTTTCAGGGTAATACTTCCTCAAGAACTCAGTACGAAAAATATCCCAAGTTATCTCTTCATCTTCTTCCTCAAGAGCTTGACTTCTACCGACCCACCAATCATCGGCTTCTTCCTTCAGCATGTGAGAACCAAGCCTCACCTTACCCTCTTCAGCATAGTCCATGACTCTGAAGATTCTTTCAATCTCTTTCAACCAAACTTGAGAACCATCGGGATCAAATCTTCCTTTGAAGACCGGTGGTTGATTCTTCCTAAACTAATCATTAGCATTCAATTTTGGCGCACCATGCACCGCCCTAGCCATTGCTTCCAAAGCAGCAGCCATCGCATTGTCATTTATACCAGCCATATTCTGATTATCCCCAAAGACAACAACAAGATTAAATAAAAGTTCAACCATCACAACAACAAGACAGACACAACTGACTTGACACTGGCTCGACACTGGCTCTGATACCACTTAATGTAACACCCCCTTTTTATACCCCCAAATAATCAAATAATCATTTAGGCACATATTAAAATTTCATCAGAGTATAATGTAAACATAGTATAAAAGAGGTATGTCACATTATACATGAAATTAAAACATCCAACACTTGCTCAACAATAGATATGCAACCGTGGGCTAGCTAAATACTTGCACCCACAACTCAATCTTTTAGAATAACAGCGGAAGAAACTAAACATTGAACAACATCAAACATACACACACACACACACACACACACACACACACACATATATATATATATATATATATATATATATATATATCATCAAATTTGATCCACCATATGATTCATGTTTACATAAACAATCATTACCAAGATACATATACAAATGCATCACAAAAAGGCATCAAGCCAATCCTAGCTACCCGGTGCTACATATCAGAGTCGACCGACCAAAAGAATGAAGACACGCTTCACAAAAAGACCTCCAGCAAACTCACTCTACAATGCCTCATAGAGCATCATAAAACAGCAGAAGGGTGAGAAATATTATCATAATAACAATGCATATAATTATATATTCTTAACATAAAAATACACATATACATATTTTCACCACAATTCATTTCTCATCACACATATACATCACAATGTATATATACAAACCAAGCATATTCATCATGCACAATTTCACATCATTTTACATAAACATATACATTCATGTTTATTCACCAATTTCTATCACTCCGCATAAATATACATTATTCATGTTTATTCACCAATTTTCAATTATAGATGATAAATGCAAATCATAGAGACCGACTCACGACTCTATGCAAATGCAATACGGTACCGACTCAATCATCTCAAGTTCACTAAGGAACTTATTGGAACCATCGCTCGTTACCTAAAGTAACTCCCCGTCGGGCATACGATGTTCACTCATTGCTCACACCCCTTATGGGTACACAATGTTTATGGATTGCTCACACCCTACACGGGCACACAATCTGATTGCTCACACCCTACACGGGAACACAATCATTCGTGATTAAATCACTCATTGCTCACACCCCGCATGGGCACACAATGTTTATGGATTGCTCACACCTCACACAGGCACACAATTATGTTGTAATCATCTCTCACACCCCATACGGGCACACGATGTTACAACGAATTCACATAGAATCCCACAATACAAGAATGCATACATTATGCTTCACATGCAAAATGACCCATAACATTCTTGAAAATGCATACATATTCACAATATAATCATGCATTCATCTCATACAATCACAAACAAACTATACACATTCGCATTAATTACGCCAAACGGCAACAAACTCTTTCACTATCAACATGCATTCATATTCACTTCACGAAATACATTTATTTTCCAAATGGCCACTATATCACAAACAATCCCACAATTCCTTAACTAACATAATTACGTTTTATCGGAAAAGTTTGGTAAAAGTCGGCTAAAAATTACATCTTTCAGCATCATTAGTTTCTACATATTTTTTTAGCTTCGAATCGATATGTGGAACGTTTAAAACAGATACTCGGATCAAAAGTTATGAATTAAAACACAAAATTCCAACTTCCAGGTCTCGCTGAGCAAGGAGCGTGCTCGCTAAGTGAAAATGTTTCTGGATAGCTCGCTGAGCAAGGAATCGCTCGCTGAGCGAACACTAGGATTTCAGCAGCAACTCAATTGCACAACATTCATACCAAAGGGTTCTAAAACCCCACCAAACCTCAACAAACATGATCATTAACATGTATTAACTATCATACTTCGATTCTATCAAGTTTCAACCGATTAATCTACCAATTTCTTAGATTTTCATCAAAAACCCTAAAACCTCATATTCTCTAAACTTTTCCAAAACAAAAACCCAATCAATCTAACACATACATAATCATACACAATGATAAGATAACAATATTTCACACCCTTACCCGATTGTTTCGATTCCTAGGAGCTATCTTGAAGAATTTCCAAGTTTTCCCTTTTTTCCTTCTCTTTTCTATTCTTCTCCTTTTCTTTCCTTTCTATTTCTTTCTATCTCTCTTTTTCTTCTCTTTCTACTCTTATATCTTTCTATTTCTATTTTCTATTTTTCTACCAAATATCATTTTTCTCACAAAATATAATTCTACATAATTTCTAACTTAACGTTAATTAGCAAATGTCTAAAATACCCTTCAATCTAATTTTACCCAAAAATTCTCAAAGGTAAAATAATATAACACATCAACATATCACATAAACACACCAATTTCATAATTAAAACAATTATCACTCAATTTAAATAAAAGACTCAACAAAAATAAGAAATAATTGAATGTGGGCGTTACACCAAACATGTCCTATCACAACTATGACCTAAACTAGACTAAATCCTAAGTCTAAGGACACTAAAAGCTCAAGTGAAGCATAAAGTCAGCAGCTACTACAATTATCTAACATACAATCAACTACTAAATGAAAGTAACAATGCAAACAACTTATTACAGCTACCAAACAGCATGGAAATAAATGTAAAAAGATCAAAACAGAATTATGCAGCATGTCTTTTACAACTTCTGTTTCAAAATGCAGCATTGAAACATGACAGATTTTCAATTATTTTTCAAATGCAAAAAATGAAGTTTTAATGCAATCAATGAATGCAAGGATCATGCATCTTAATTCAACAACTTTAAATGAATCATCAACAATGGAATGCAACACATAAACAATCAACAATGGATGCAAACATGTGAATTATGCGGTTTTAAACAATATGCACATTTCCAATTTTGCGCACAATTGACCAAAACATGAGTGGATCATAAATGCAATGCAAAATGGAATTATAGACACTTACTAACATGCTATTGATGATGATAAATCATGCAAACAACAATCACAACTAACTATGAACACATATGCAACATTTATGTCAAAAATTGGAACCTAACGAAAAACATGTCGAAAGTTATCGAAATTACACACACCTGCACTAAGTCAGCTCCTAAAAACTCCCTAAAATCACATCCTAAAGAACAATGATGATTGAAAGGGGAATGGATATAAAAAATGCAAGAAAAAGCAATAATTTTTCATTTTAGTTCAGTGGTAATCGGTTACTACCTATGCAGTAACCGGTTACCAGTTCAAAAACTGATATTTTTTGCAATTTTAACACAGGTAACCGGTTACTACCTATGAGGTAACCGATTACTCTGCAACCAGAATAAAAAATTTCTGCATTTTCTTGAAAAAACCAGTAGTAACTTATTCAAATAATCTCTATTCTAATGCATATCAACTAAGCGCGAAAATTACTCCTAGATGCAACATTCTAACACCTATTAACTCTATGATCACTCTACAATTCTAGCTTCTATGATCAAACCAATCAAAGCATCACAAAAGCGAGAAAAAGCGAAGAATGCGCGAGGCGAGAGGAAGAGAAATAATTTAAAACTAGAAGTGATTACGGGTTCACCAACCTACAGAGCGGAGGCTTGCTTTGGAAATTGTTGCGATGTCGAGCAATACGCGAAAGTAGAGAAAATCGGAGATCCGAAGCTTCGATCCGCGGATGCGCAAAATAAATGTGATTGGTGAGAATTATTCTAAAACGCTTCCAAATGGTGAAATAAACACCAAAACCGTAGCAACGTCTTCAATAATCCGTTGAATTGATGAAAATGATGGAGGCTTAGCTTCCGATTCTTCAAGTTTCAATGCAAAACTTGAAGAATCTTGATGATGATGAAGCTTTGATGTGAGTTTGGAAAATAGAGAGAAATGAGAGAATTGAGATTGTGAGAATGGTGAAAAATGTGAATGTAGCTAATCTCTTTTTGGCTTGATGAACAAGGTTTATATATGGGTTAGCTTTGGAGTTAGGTTTAAGTTAGGCGTGAGGTTTGGACACTAGGCCCATATCCTAAGCTAAGGGTTGGTTGAGAATATTCCTAGAATATTCCATGGCATATTCTTGGAATATTCCTTGGCATATTCTGGGAATATTCCTTGGCATATTCTGGGAATATTCCTTGGCATATTCTGAGAATATTCCTTTGGAAGAGTGTGAAATGTTATAGAATTTGGCGGAAATACAAGGCAAAGTAAAAATGGAGAAGGGATGGAAGCAACCAACTGATTTTTGAATTTTTGAAATTTTGTACGAAGTAACCGGTTACTACCTATGAGGTAACGGGTTACCAGTACAAAAATTGACATTTTTTTCTCCAAATTTCAACAGGTAATCAATTACTACCCCTGAGGTAACTGGTTACTTCAACTAAAATTTGATTTTTTCTTCTTTTTGGTGGGAAATCCTGGACATCCGTTCTTGGTCATATTTCCTAAGATTGTTTTCCTTCTGAAACCCGATGATCGCCGAATAACCCTTGATCACATGTCCACGCATCAGTCAATCATGCATGCTTTCTATGTTATGCAGTGTATGGGCGAATATGCAAGATGACACGGAAACGAAGCATAAGCTACTCAGAAACGGTGATAAATGAGAGGATAAATTTTGGGGTGTTACAGTCCTGGGTCCTGAAATTGATCTAAATGTTGCACAAATGGATACTGATGAAGTACAATTGGATAATAAAGATTGGTATCGAGTTGCTTTTGACAATTCTACTCTATATGAAAACCAATGATGTGGTGAATGGAAACATACTGGGTGGACTTATAATGCAACATTGTTTGTTCCTCTGTCTTCACCGCCTCCACCACCCCATCAAGAAAACAATGTTGGTAACATGGAAATGCTTCAAAACATGCACTTGTAACAATAAAGCTTTTATGAGGCTCGATCTGAATGATACTCTGTGTTGGAGCAGCGAATTGGGGAGTGTAACGCCCAAATATTTAATTATTTATTTTATCGAATATTTTATTATTTATTTGTGTTTATTCGGTCGATTTTATGTCGTGATTGATTAAGTCGTTAAGTCGGGAATTTAAGTCGGAAAGTCGTGGAAATAATATTAGAAGTAATATTATGGTTGTTGAAGTGGGTTAGTTAGTGGACTAGAAATTGTGTTCGAATTAGTAAATAGAGGGGTGCAATTTTTAAGCCCATTAGTTAATTATTAGAATTATTTTATTTGATAAAAAGAAAATAAAAGAATTAGAAATTAGGTTGTATCAGTAAGTGGAAAAATCAGAAGCATAACACGATCGTGAGAGAAAAGGGTGAAAGTGAAACTGCAATCAGAAGCGATTTCCGGAATTCTATCGTGTAAGGTTGCCTTCAATCTAATCCAAGGTAAGGGTGGGTTCGATCTTTATAACCGAGTATGATAATCAGTACTAGGATTGGGTAGTCGTATGTTGTTGTGGTTTGTTTGATGTTGATGTCTGTATATGAAATTCTAATATTGTGTTGTTGTGATATTATTTTCGTGTGAAATTTGTTGATTGGTTGATGATGATAAGTCATTCATAAGTTGTTTATGTAAAGTGTTGATTTTGTTATGTTGTTGCGATGTCGTAATTTTTCTGAAAAATTGAAATTTTGGGGACGATGGTATTGTGCCAATTGCACGGGTGGCGTAAGCCACCCGAAGTTGAGAGAATACATGTGGCGGGAGCCACATGGTGAGGTGGAGGGAGCCATACTCCCTAAAGCATCATATGGCGCAAGAAATGCATGTATGTGGTGAGAGCCACATTGTGTGGCCACCAAGGAGAGCAAGTGGCGCAAGCCACCTTGTTTCTCTTGTATATTGGGTGGCGCAAGCCACCCTGTGTGGAAGAGGGTCACTTAGTTAATTTTATACATTAATTAATTAATAATTCACCTTAAGTTTTTTTATAATTTGATGAATTTAATTTATACTTTAGCAATCTATAAGATACTTCTAAATATACTAATTCATGAATCATGTTTTTTTAATTAAAAATCAGAGTTGTGTTAGGTTTTGGAATTAGGAGCAAGGAATATTTAACAGTAGTGAAAAGAAACAGAATACTTGTTAGTAAGACTGTGTTTGGTTTTAATAGAAAAATAGAATCGAGTATATAATCTTATGACAATAGAAAGTTATCAGAACACTGATTTTGACATAATTTTCGTAAAAAGTTGTATTAACCGCAAAACATTAAAAACATTATTAGTTTAGTCGGTTTAGCCTAATTATGCAAAAAACATAGTTGCCCAGAATTTAACGAAAATCGTCAGGGTAAGTCGGGTGATTTAATAGTTGATTGTTGTTGTGTTGTTTTTTTAATGATGTTGGAAAGTCGAGTTGCAGGTACAGGCTGAATTTGGTAAGTTGTTCCGGTTTATGGAGAAATTTTTAAGTTGTTTATGTTAGAGGATTAATAAGCTAATGTTGATTTTAAGTTGTTCATGTCATATAAGTTGTTTGTGTTGCTTATGTTGTTATGTTGTTTATGTCGTGTATGTCATATAGTACATTTGAATATTATGTCGGAGTCATTGCTCACACCATGTTGGCCTGAATTAGCACTAAGTTGAAAGTTAAAGGCTTATGTCTTGATGCCTCGATAACCTGGCAAGAATTTTAAGTTGGGAGTTTTACTCTGAATGGTACCACATGTATAATCTAGTCGAGTCGCATTAAAGATGCATTTCCTTCGAGTTGTTGTTGATTGTTGTTTTGGTTGATATTGTGAAGTGCTGAATTGTTTATAATCTTTATCCAAGTATTGTTTATCATATATTGTTTATAACTATCGATATCTCACCCCTTCTGTTTGAATGTTGTCCTTATGTTGGAAACGTACAGGTAATTAAGAGGAGTAGTTGGTTACCTTTAGTCGGTCGGTGATTGTCGCTCTGATACGTAGCACTCGGGGGGATGACGCATGTCTGTTTTGTTGAATTGTTTACATGTTGAGTTTTGTTTTAGTGTAAGTACTTTAGATTAATTGTTGTTTATTTTGAAGTTGTTTTATGTTGTATAAAGATGTTACTATTTCGTTTATGAATCCGCTGCATAGTACTTTATAAAGTTGAATTATTTTGAAAGTTAAATGTTGGCTTTATGATTTTCTTTCCTAGAATATGTTATATATCAAACATGAGTATCTTTTAAGTTGAGAATTCAAATTTGAAAATGTGATATCCCGTTTATGTTGAAAATATTATAACTCTGACTTTATGATAATTATCGGGAAGAAAATGGGGTGTTACATCAGTGGTATCAGAGTAGGTCAGTCTGTCTGGCTAAGTGTCGAGTCTTAGTTGTTTAACAATCGAGTATTGTTATTTGGTTTTAACTTTTGGTTGTGTTGTAGTGATAAGTTGAGATGGCTGGAAGAAATAACATTGCGATGGCTGCTGCAATGCAAGCGATGGCTCAGGATGTACAAAACTTGCCAAATGCTAGTGAAGATGTTGGATCACGTAGCTTGACGAATTTTCAGAGAGAGAATTTGTCGATCTTTAAAGAAAAGCATGATTCAGATGCAGTGTTAGGATGGTTGAAGGAGACTAAGAGAATCTTCCGTGTTATGGACTGTACTCCAACGCAGAAGGTTTGGTATGGTACTCACATGCTAGCAGCAGAGGGTGATGACTGGTGGCTGGAGACTCGTTAGAGGTTGTGTGCTGCAGGTGAAGTAATCACTTGGGATGTGTTCCGTAGGGAATTCATGAGAAAGTATTATCTAGAGGATGTCCGTGGAAAGAAGGAGATTGAGTTCCTTGAGCTAAAGCAAGGAAACATGTATGTCACTGACTATTTGCAAAGTTTGTGGAATTGTCCAAGTTTTATCCTCATTATACTGGTGTTGGTGCTGAATTTTCAAAGTGAAACAAGTTTGAAAACGAGTTGCACTCTGAAATCAAGAAAGTTTTTGGGTATCATAAAATCCGTGTATTTTCTGAGTTGGTTGATAGTTGCAGGATATACGAAGAAGACAATAACGCTCATTGCAAGATTGTCAGTGACAAAAGAGGCATGCAACAACAGAACTGTGTCAAGCCTTACGATGCTCCAGCTGGAAAGGGTAAACAGAAAGTTGCTCCAGCTCAGAGGACTAGTGGGGGAGGTGCTCTTGCTGGTATAGTTTGCTTCAAGTGTGGTCAGGATGGTCATTAGAGTAATGTGTTCACTGCTGAGGTAAATAGGTGTTTTCGTTGTGGTAAAACCGGGCATGCAATAGTTGATTGCAAGCACAAGGAAATGATTTATTTTAATTGCGACGAAGAATGACATATTGGTAGACAGTGTCAGAAGCCGAAGAAAGCTCAGACTGGGAAAGTGTTCGTGTTGGCAGGAACTCAGACAACTAACAAGGATAGACTTATTAGAGGTACATGTTTCATTAATAGTACTCCTTTAATTACTATTATTGATAGTGGTGCTACACACTGTTTTATTGCTGCTGATTGTGTTCAAAGATTGGGTCTTGAATTGTCTGCTATGAATGGTGAATTGATTGTCGAGATTCCGTCTAAGGGATCAGTATCCACTTCTCTTGTGTGTTTAAAGTGTCCTTTATCGATCTTCAATAAATACTTTTATGTTGATTTGGTGTGATTACCGTTGACTGGGATGGATGTAATTCTTGGTATGAAATGGTTTGAGTATAACTATGTTCATATAAACTGTTATCGCAAGTCGGTGAGGTTTTCTACTCCTGAAGAGGAAGAAGTTGGATTGTTATCTTTCAGAAAGCTACAATAATTGATGAAAGTGGAAGCTCAGATGTTTTCGTTGATGGTAACTTAGTATGTTGAGAATAAAGCTAAGATTGAGGAATTGTTGGTGGTGAATGAGTTTCCTGAAGTTTTCCCTGATGAAATTCATGATGTACCGCCAGAGAGAGAAGTTGAATTTGAAATTGATCAGGTACCTGGTACTAGGCCTGTTTCGATGGCATCGTACAAAATGTCGGCATCCGAGTTGTCTGAACTAAAGAAGTAGTTGGAAGATTTACTTGAGAAGAAGTTTGTAAAACCAAGTGTATCGTCGTGGGGAGCTCCATTGTTTCTAGTGAAGAATAAAGATGGTAGTATGTGACTCTGTATTGATTATAGACAACTGAATAAAGTGACGATCAAGAATAAGTATCCGTCGCACCCCGAAAAATACGACCTCACGCGATCCGAAAAGACGAAAGCCGCGTGCTGGACAGACTGAAGAGTCGCCACCTAATTCTAATTTATTCCCGAAGAGGGAAAGGGAAGATATAGATAAAACCCGGGAGGATATAGATAAGGACAAAGGTCAACGGAACCATTGCCTGGGTTCGGGAGTCGGTTATGCAGGGGGAAGGTATTAGCACCCCCTACATCCATCGTACTCGATGGGAACCATCTAAGTTATCACGCGCGAAAGGATGTCTATGCTTAAACGAATTACTTGCTAGAGGGAAAAAAGTTGAAATTATAAGTTAGATTGATCCTAGGTGCTCGGCAAGGATTGCGATCCTTATGCCTACGTACTCCCGTGTGCAATGGGAAAGTCAGAGCCTCGTAGTTCGGCCTACTACAGTTGGTTGGTTGTTCATTTTATTACCTTTCTTCGATAAAAGGGTTTAGGAGTCGAATTGTACTAAAGACTATGGATAGTTTATTTCGTCCAACAAGACGAGCGTCTTGCGTCGAAATAATCGGAGCGAGTAACGAGAGCTCGTTATCCTCCTTTCTACCTCTTAAGGCTCGTGGCGTACAATTTCTTCTCGTATTATTAAAAAGTTGTATTACCTTAATGACTGCTTGATGTTGGATCAAGGGTTTGGATCTAAAAAGAATCGTTTTTGTTTTTGAGGTTAGAGGGTGAAGGCAAATGGAGTTTTATTTTGTGGTTTGTTGGCGAGGCACAATGCGCTTGGCTCGCAAGGTGAAGTGGATCCTAATAAACGAAACAAAATAAGAAAATAAAGTGCGAGTGTGTGAGTGCATCCGTTTGGCGTTGGACCAAGGATTCGCGAACTAAACTAAATCGATAAAATACGAAAAATAAAATGCGTACATAAAATGGGGGAGGGTTACAAAATAAATTACTGAGGATTGCGAGAAATAAATGGTCTCATTGTAGTTTGCCCAAGAGAAAGCGTGTGTGCAGTGTTTTTTGAACTGTTCGGAGGCGTTCGGCCTTTTTATTCGAAGACAACTATTCGAAGGCGTTGGACCTTTTTATCGGGTGCGTCGAAATATGGTTCGTTTACTTCCTTAGAGCCGGTTAAAATTTGGAACCGTTCTATGAGGAGTCGGATCGTTTATTTTTGAAATGCGGAAATAAATAAATGAATTGAATTTAAATCAGATGGTCTCATCATAATTGAGATGTCGAGTCGGCTCGCGACGAATCTCAAAATTAATTCGATGTTCATCGACCATAAAATAAAAAAAATAATCGATAAAATTAAATAAACGAAATTAATTTAAATAAAGTGGTCTCATCATAATCGAGATATCGAGTCGGCTCGCGACGAATCTCAAGATTAAAACGATGTTCATCGACCGCAAAATAAAATACCCGATAAAATAAACTAAATTAATAAATGAAAAGAAATACATAAAGAATTAAATAAATTGAAATAATGTAATGGAATAATAAAAAAATAAACGGAATCGATGAAAATAAAAAGAACTAAGTTACATAGGCCTCATATTGACCGGATTTCCGATTAAACGAAATCGAAAAAATCCGGCCTTTTGTTATATCATCGGCCCTAAAATAAACAATGAAATGAAAATGAGTTACATGAACTTTAAAATACTTTATAAATTTTCTTTAAAAAAAAGTAGCAACTCAAAAGTCATTATAAAATATAAACTTACTAAATTAAATCAAATAAAATAATAATAATAATAATAATTATTATTATTATTATTATATAAAAAAAAGGAGAATAGGATACAGGGAAGGGTTTGTGCGCCTGGAAGGGATGCAGAGTATAGACAGAAAATCAGAACCAACATGGGCCTAAAGAGCCCATCAACAGCAACAACATATATAAAAAAAGGGGGGTGTTGTCGTGAATATGATTGTGAGAATAGAAAAAAAGTAGGTGGATCATGCCAAGGGAACCCAAGGCCCAAGCTGATTCAAATCTAATTTTAATAAAAATAAATAGAAATAAAATAATAAAAGAAAAAGACTTGTTATAACTTCATCAAACACACACACACACACAACATTATCGATAATTCAGAAAAAAAACGAAGAAAAAAAATGAGAACCACCCACCCTCATTCGCAACCGGGCCGATTTTGTTTCAATTCTCGCTCTCTGTTTTCAGTGTGTGTTTCACGGTGGGTACTAGTTCGGTGGTGGTGAAGGGCGGTTCGACGGCCGTCGGTTTGCGGTAGTTGATTCAGAGGATTTCACGATCTGCTTTTTTGCACATATGTTATTTCGCAGCGGTTTCAAGTGTTCTGGGTGGGGATTTCGTGTTCGCGATTTCCAATCGGTGGTGCGTTTTGGTTCTCGTCTCCCTCGCGGTATGCTTTCACGGTGTCTCACAGTTTTTTTGGAACTCTCTCTCAAACAACCGTTGTTTTCATCTCTGCGTTTTAGGTTGTTTGGATGTGCTTGGTTTTCGACCGATTTCGACTCAGAGGTGAGTTTGTGTTGTGCGGTTTGGGTTTCGGTGGATTCACGCCGGATTTTTGGTTCGTTGGGTTTGTGATGGGTTTTAATTTGATTTCCAGATTCGGTTTTTCTTGAGGTGGTTTCGCGTTGGATTGGCTTTGTTGTGTTCTTTCTTCTTAATTTTTTTGCTCTTTTTTTATGGTGAACTATGGTTTGGTTGAGTGAAGATGAGTGATTTCATAATTTTTTATTGCAGGTTTGATGGTGTTTGAAGATAGGTTTGGTATATGAATTTTGGAAGGTTTTCTCTTGGTGAAGCTTGAAGGCTTTGGCAGAATTTTATCAGAGGTTTAATAGGTTGTCCAAAGCTTTTTTAATTAAAGGAACATGACACTGGTTTTATAAGAGGATTGTATGAGGGTAGAAAGGGAATCTAAGTTGAGTTTTGGATAGAGATGAGGATTTGTTGTGAGCTGTTGCATTGCGGAAATGGTGGAGCTAGTTGGTCATGTGGTGATGAAAGAAAACGCTAGAAGTTTGTGTGATAAAGATTTGGAGGAATATGCTGGGAGAAAAAAAAAGTTATAGTGGGGCCATGAAGAAAAAAATTGGAACAATAAAAATAATAATAATAATAATAATAATAATAATAATAATAATAGAAGTAATAATAACAATAATAAAAACTATAATAAGTTAGAATAACATAAATAAAATAAATAATAATAATAATAATAATAATAAAATAATAATAATGACGATAATAGAAAGTAATAATAAAAATAATAATAATAATGATAATAGCAAATAAAATTGGAAATAATAATAGTGAGATATTTTTGTGATTTTTGAATAAAGAGCCTTTTTAAGATGGAAAATGGATTTACGTAAAATAGTTTTAATAGAAATAATAATAATAACATTAAACTTTCTTTTTGTATTGTATATTTTTTGATAAAAACTAAATAGTAAAGATAGAAATAAAAGACAAAAAATAAAAATAAAATCCAAATTTCTTAGTTCGAAAATAAATAAATGTATTTTTTATTTTTGGAATATTCGTTAGACAACAAAATAAAATGGTGCGGTTTTTAGGATTTTTTTGAAATATATTGGTAAACAGAAAAATAAAAGGGTACAGGTAGGACAAATTTGGGGTATGATAGTATCCACTTTCGAGAATAGATGATTTGATGGACCAGTTGGTGGGTGCTTGTGTGTTTAGTAAGATCGATTTGAGATCGGGTTATCATCAGATCAAGGTGAAAGACGAGGATATTCAGAAGACAATGTTCAAAACACAGTATGGACATTATGAGTATTCTGTGATGCCTTTCGGTGTGACTAATGCGCCGGGAGTATTTATGGAATACATGAACCGTATTTTTCATACTTATCAGGACCATTTTATAGTTGTATTCATTGATGGTATTCTGATTTATTCTAAGTCAGAAGAAGAGCATAAGGAACATTTGAGAATAATGTTGGAAGTTTTGAAAGATAAGAAGTTGTATGTGAAGTTGTCCAAGTGAGAGTTTTGGTTGAAAGAAGTCAATTTTCTTGGTCATGTGATTTCAGGTTGTGATATTGATGTGGATCCTTCAAAGGTAGATGTTGTGTTGCAATGGGAAACTCCAAGGTCGGTTACTGAGATTAGAAGCTTTTTGGGGTTAACTGGTTATTATAGAAGGTTTATTGAAGGATTTTCTTAGTTGGCACTTCCATTAACTAGATTAACATTTAAAAGTAAAACTTTCGTGTGGGATGTTCAGTGCGAGGAAAGTTTTACCGAATTGAAGAAGAGGTTGACGTCGGCTCCATTTTTGACTTTACCGAATCCAGAAGAACCATTTGTAGTCTATGGTGATGCTTCGTTAATAAGGTAATTGCTTATGCGTCGCGACAGTTGAGAACTCATGAGAAGAACTATCCTACACATGATTTAGAACTTGCTGCAGTTGTTTTTGTGATGAAGATTTGGAGGCATTATCTTTATGGTTCCAGATTTGAAGTTTAAAGTGATCATAAGAGCCTAAAGTATTTGTTTGATCAGAAGGAGTTGAATATGAGACAACGTAGATGGTTAGAGTTGTTGAAAGACTGATTTCAGTTTGAATTATCATCCAGGCAAAGCTAATGTTATGGCTGATGCTTTAAGCCGAAAGACCTTGCATATGTCAACAATGATGATTAAGGAGTTGAAATTAAGTGAGCAGTTTTGAGATATGAGTTTGGTTTGCGAAGTGACACCGCAGTGTTATCTTGGGCATGTTAAAAATTAATAATGATTTTCTGGATAGTATTCGAGAGGCTCAGAAGTTGGATGTGAAACTAGTGGACATTGTGAATAGTTATGGTCAATCAGAGAAGAGTGACTTTAAGATTGATGCAAGAGGTGTGTTGAGAATGCATGATCGAATTTGTATTCCTGATGATGCAGATATGAAAAAGACGATTCTTGAAGAGGGTCATAGGAGTAATCTGAGTATTCATCTGAGAGATACTAAAATGTATCAGGACTTAAAGAAAATATTTTGGTGGTACGGAATGAAAGAAGATGTGGCACGATTTGTGTATACGTGTTTGACTTGTCAGAAGTCGAAGATTGAACACCAAAAGCCTGCAGAGTTGATGCAACCTTTGGTAGTTCCATAATGGAAATGGAATAGCATTTATATGGATTTTGTAACAGGGTTGCATGTTACTCTAAGATGACATGATTCAATTTGGGTGATTGTTGATAGGCTTACGAAGTCGGCTCATTTCATACCTATTAACATCACATATCCAATTGCGAATTTGGAAGATATTTATATTTGAGTGATTGTGAGGCTACACGGTGTTCTTTTGTGCATTGTGTCAGATAGAGATCTGAGGTTTACGTCAGAGTTTTGGAAGAGTCTGCAAGATGTGTTGGGTTTTAAGTTGAGGTTGAGTTCGACATATCATCCTCAGACAGATGGCCAAACTGAGAGAACTTTTCAATCATTGGAGGACTTGTTGAGAGCTTTTGTTCTCGAGCAGGGAGGTTCATGGGATACTTATCTTCCGTTGATCGAGTTCACTTATAATAATAGTTACCATTCTAGTATCGGAATGACACCTTTTGAAGAGATGTATGGTCATAGGTGTAGAAATACGTTGTGTTGGCATGAATCTGGTGAAAGTGTAGTACTTGGACCAGAGTTAGTTCGAGAAACTACCGAGAAAGTAAAATTTATCCGAGAGAAGATGAAGGCTTCTCAAAGTAGGCAGAATAGTTACCATGACAAGCGAAAGAAGGATTTAGAATTCCAAGCTGGTGATCATGTATTTTTAAGAGTTGGGAAAGTTGCTTATCGTATGGTGATGGACGATGTCATGTTTTTAGTATGGACGATGTGCAAGTACAAGATAATCTCACTGTGGAGACGAAGCCTTTACGAATTGAGGATCGTGATATGAAGACTCTTCGAGGGAAAGAGATTATGTTGGTAAAAGTTGTCTGGTTTGGAGCTGCTGGAGAAAGTATGACCTGGGAATTAGAGAGCAAGATGCGATACTCCTATACCGAGTTGTTTGAATTAGGTTAGTTTTCGAGGACGAAAATATTCTAAGTGGGGGAGAGTTGTAACGCCTAAATATTTAATTATTTATTTTATCGAATTTTTGATTATTTATTTATATTTATTCAGTCGATTTTATGTCATGGTTGATAAAGTCGTAAAGTCGAGAATTTAAGTCGGAAAGTCGTGGAAATAATATTAGAAGTAATATTATGGTTGTTGAAGTGGGTTGGTTAGTGGGCTAGAAATTGTGCCCAAATTAGTAAATAGAGGGGTGCAATTGTTAGGCCCATTAGTTAATTATTAGAATTATTTTATTTGATAAAAAGAAAATAAAATAATTAGAAATTAGGTTGTATCAGTAAGTGGAAAAATCAGAAGCATAACACGATCGTGAGAGAAGAGGGTGAAAGTGAAACTGCAATCGGAAGCGATTTCCGGAATTCAATCTTGTAGGGCTGCCTTCAATCCAATCCAAGGTAAGAGTGAGTTCGATCTTTATAACCGGGTATGATAATGTGTACTAGGATTGGGTAGTCGTATGTTGTTGTGGTTTGTTTGATGTTGATGTCTGTATATGAAATTCTAATATTGTGTTGCTGTGATATTATTTTCGTGTGAAATTTGTTGATTGGTTGATGATGATAAGTCATTCATAAGTTGTTTCTGTAAAGTGTTGATTTTGTTATGTTGCTGCGATGTCGTAATTTTTCTAAAAAATTGGAATTTTTGGGATGATGACACTGTGCCAATTACACGGGTGGCGCAAGCCACCCAAAGTTGAGAGAATATATGTGGCAGGAGGCACACGGGTGAGATTGGGTGCCACCTGGTGAGGTGGCGGGAGCCATACTCCCTAAAGCATTACATGGTGCAAGCCATGTATGTATGTAGTGAGAGCCACATTGTGTGGCCACCAAGGAGAGCAAGTGGCGCAAGCCACCTTGTTTCTCATGTATATTGGGTGCACAAGCCACCCTGTGTGGAAGAGGGCCATTTAGTTAATTTTATGCATCAATTAATTAATAATTCACCTTAAGTTGTTTTATAATTTGATGAATTTAATTTATACTTTAACAATCTATAAGATACTTCTAAATATATTAATTCATGAATCATGTTTTTTTTAAAATTAAAAATCAGAGTTGTGTTAGGTTTTGGAATCAAGAGCAATGAATATTTAATAATAGTGAAAATAAACAGAATACTTGTTGGTAAGATTGTGTTTGGTTTTAACAGAAAAACATAATCGAGTATATAATCTTATGATAGTAGAAATTTATCACAACACTGATTTTGACCGAATTTTCGTAAAGAGTTGTATTAACCGCAAAATGTTAAAAACAATATTGGTTTAGTCGGTTTAGCCAAATTAGGTGAAAAACTTAGTTGTCCGGAATTTAATGAAAATCGTCGGGGTAAGTCGGATAATTTAATAGTTGATTATTGTTGTGTTGTTTTGTTGGAATGATGTTGGAAAGTCGAGTTGCAGGTACATGTTGAATTTGGTAAGTTGTTCCGGTTTACAGAGAAGTTTTCAAGTTGTTTATGTTGGAGGCTTAATAAGCCAATGTTGATTTTAAGTCGTTCATGTCGTATAAGTTGTTTGTGCTGCTGATGTTGTTATGTTGTTTGTGTCGTGAAGTCGTGTATGTCATATAGTACATTTGCATATTATTTCGGAGCCGTTTCTCAGACCACGTTGGCCTGGATTGACACTAAGTTGAAAGTTGGATGCTTATGCCTTGATGACTCGATAACCTGGCAAGAATTTTAAGTTGGGAGTTTTACTCCGAATGGTACCACATGCATAATTTAGTTGAGTCGCGTTAAATATGTATTTCCTTCGAGTTGTTGTTGATTGTCGTTTTGGTTGATGTTGTGAAATGGTGAATTGTTTATAATCCTTATCTAAGTATTATTTATCATATATCATTTATAACTATTGATATCTCACTCCTTCTATTTGAATGTTATCCCTATGTTGGCAACGTGCAGGTAATCAAGAGAAGTAGTTGATTACCTTTAGTCGAGTCGGTGGTTGTCGCTTTGATACGTAGCACTCGGGGGAATGACGTGTGTCTATTTTGTTGAATTGTTTACATGCTGAATTTTGTTTTAGTTGAAGCACTTTAGACTACTTGATGCTTATTTTAAAGTTGTTTTATGTTGGATAATGATGCTACTATTTTGTTTATGAATCCATTGCGTAGTACTTTATAAACTTGAATTATTTTAAGAGAAATGTTGGCTTTATGATTTTCTTTCCTGGATTGTGTTATGTATCAAACATGAGTATCTTTTAAGTTGAGAATTCAAAGTTGAAAAATGTGATATCCAGTTTATGTTGAAAATTTTATAACTCTGACTTTATTATAATTATCGGGTAGAAAATTGGGTGTTACAGGGAGCAAGACAATGCCTTTGCCTCTTATATTGTCGTTCAAGATGAGTGTTATACTGCTTTACAAACACAACTCCAAACTCAAAGTGATAATTTTGATGCTTTTGCATGAAACTCCTTGGCACGGCTAAATGAGATCCATGGTTCCCATATTGCACTTGCAAACTCCTTCAATACACTCAACACAAATTTCATCCACTTCACCAACCAATATGTGCAATATCGTCAACCAAATGTGTATCATCATTGTCATCCTTCACAACAGGGTCCACGGCATTGAGAGCACATTGCATTTCATTCTATAACATATTCATATGCATATGATGCTTTTGTTTTGTTAAATTTTCTAAGTGACAATGATATTGGTTATTTTTGCTTCAAATATATATTGGCTTGCTAATATTTATTTCCTTTTGTTTATTTGTCTATTTTTGTTCTTTCATCTCTTATTGAGTGTATGTTGATGGTTGAATGTAATTGCAATGTATGTAAAATATATCTTTTTCGCTATTTGAGTTTCACCTCTTATTTGTTTGTCTTTTTTTGATGTTGTCAAAGGGGAATATGTGATTATGTAAAGAAAACTTCTTGTGTGGCATATATTCAGGGGGAACATGTTTTTGTATGTGATACTCGGGTGATCGTAACAATTTTTGCCATCATCATAAAGAGGGAGTTTGTGAAAGAATTTGGTATTTTGAATGATGTCAAAACTTGTATGTTTTAGAAAGATATATGGGATCACAAGATATTGGCATATCAATTCATCATAAAGTGTTTTTGTGATGATTCAAGATGAATGAATCGACTCATAAACCTCAACAGGTTGACTCATTCAGTTAAGAAAATTTGAGTCGATTCAATTGATGATTTAGGTCGACTAAAATGAAGGCCAGAATTCTTTGGTACTCACGGGTCCCAACAGACTGACTGAGGGCATTATTTAGGTCGACTCAAAGCTTTTAACAGGTCGAGTCAAATCATCCTTCAGGTCGACGCATTCCTAAGATTTCAACATATCGACTCAAAGCATCCTCCAGGTCGATGCATTCCTGTAGTGAGGTGCCTATCTCATTTTTCTCTCTCTCTCACTTATTTTAAGTTTTTCCATTATGTTTGCCTACAAGTATAAATAGCTGTAGATATTATTTTAGTCATCCAACAAGTAAAGTGAAATAGATACACAAGTGCTCTCTTCATCTTCTCCTTCTTTATCATTCATTAACAACCACACACAATATTTTTTGTTGATCAAAATGCAAGATTCAAGGTGATAACGTTCAAACAGTGAAATTACGATTTTAGTTTGGGTTGAGAGATTTGTGGGTTTTTCTTGAATAAACCTTGAGGGTTTGTCCTCCAAGATCATTGTGATTTGGGGGTTTTGCACACATCATTCATTTGTAGATTCGGCCGAGTGAAGAGGTTTGAAGATCAAGGTGATTGTTCAACCATAACACGGTAACCGGAGGATTGTGAAGAATTGTGTAGGTTCACAAGTATCGAATCAAAGTGATCATGCTTGAAGTTTGGAGAATTGTGGATTCTTGTAAGAGGGGAACAATTAATCGGAGGTTTGTTCGACGCATGTGAAGAACTTGATTCAACTAAAATCAAGGGGAAAAGAGAAACATAGTTACAACTACAATGATGATTGGTTTGTCGTTCCTATTTTCTCTTTGTATAAACATTGCAATTTTATTAAAAGGTCCCAATTCGATTTTTGAATTGGGGGCAGAGGTACCCTTAGTGAGGACGGTAGGTCAACTGCCTAAACAAATTCTTGCGTCTTTCACATTTTTCATTCGGTAAATTTTTCTGCATAAGTTGAAATAATTGAGTTTTGAAAATTCTGTTTTGCATAGTTTAGTGCACACCAAGTATTTGTGAAACTGTTGCTATCATAATTACATAGCAACCTAAGAGAAAATTTTGCACTAGACTATTTGGAAAAACACACTAAGTGTGGTGTGCACACCAAGTGTGCGATAAAATTCAAAACACATTATTTCTTGTTTGTTTTGCATATTTCTTTGCTATATACATTGTTAGAAGTAGTTTAATCAATTGATTCAAATTTAATTGATTAATTTGCTTTGTATTGATTAGTTAATTCATTTTCATTATCCCATTTGGTTTGATAATGTATATTCGATCACCGGCGACTTGAAATAATTTAGACGTGATTTTTCCAGGGAACTTCAGCAAAATAGTTTTCAATTAATTTTTGAAAAGTAAAATTTAAAAAAGGATCTATTCAACCCCAATTCTAGATTCATGCAATCGTCTAACAAACTTATGTGTTGCAGGGGGACCTAAGGGCTCCACGGACAAAAAGCCAAAAAAGGCAAAGACTTTTGAAATTTCAACTACCAAGGGAGCACAAACTAGCATACGAGCATCAAACTATTCTGTTAAGGGAGCATTAACTAGCAAAGGAGCATCAAATGGAAAAAAAAGACAAAGTTTTTGTAAAAAAATACCAAACATGAAAGATTGCTACAACTGTCAATGAAGGAGTAACAAAAAAGCCATCAACTGTAAAGGAAACACCAATTGTGAAGGAAACTGGAATTGAGAATGAACCCCCAATTTTGAAAGAAACCATCATTGAGAAGGAAAATCCAATTGTCAAAGAAACTGTCATTGAGAGGGAAAACCTAATTGTCATTGAGAAGGAAAACCCAGCTGTGCAAGATACAGTCTTTGAGAATGAAACAACTATTGAGCATGTGCCTGAGCCAATTTTCATGGAGAACTCTACAACTTTGGATGAGACCTTAGATTCTATACAAATTGGTGGTGATGTATTGTACATTCTACCCCTAAGAGTTGATAAGTCACTTCTTAAGTCATCAATTAAATCACCCTTTAAGCCAAGTGGAGCAAGAGTCTTTTTTGGGAAGCAACCAAAATTGTTTAGGACCACTCCTTTCAAACCACCAGGAATAAGAACTTCTTTGTCAAGGCCAAGCAACAATGAACCAATCAAGCATAGGACACAAAGCAGTGAGAGGTTGAGGACATTGAAGTCCAAGAACATACCAGGTCCAAGCAAACAACCTGATGATCCACTGGTGATATAAGAGGATGACCACAATAGTAATGGTCAAACTAAATGAAGCTACAATCTTATAAGCAACTGTTTTTTGGTTTAGTTTAAGTATTTAAGTTACAATTCTGGTGTAATGTACTGATTTGTTGTTTTGGATGTGATGTACTGATATACAATATGATATTTTGATGTATTGTTCAAACATTTTGGTATGCAAAGAAATGAAAACTCTTTTGGTCTTCTTACTGATTATTGACCATAAGTATAGGCCTTTTTATTTTCACATCATTATTGGTATTTCATACAAGTGTAAAGAATAAAACAATTTAACACAATTTGTATCAACAAATGGTATAGATTGATAGGATATTTCAAATCAACAATAACTTAACTTAAATTTGTAGATCATAACAAAACAAATATTACAATAGGAACTACTTGTTCATAACAAAAGGATTTGTTCATAGCAAATTACATTTTGTAACACCTAAATATTACAAAAGGACTTGTTCAAAACAAAATAACATTAACATATCAATTCAACAGTTACATCTAAGAACAAAATACATGTTGACCAACACTGAAATTACAACACATATGGTCTTCAACTTTCCATAAAATTCCTCCTTCTTTAACTTCATCTTCAACCTACTGTTCTTCTTCATTGATGCTTCATAAATCTCCTTAAATGTATCCACAAATTGCATATCCCTTTCATCCTTGCTGCATTCAGATTCCAACATTATAACATCTTCCTTCCTTAAAGCATACTCATCATCCCAAACGAACATATTACAAGTACCCTCATTCTTCCAAAAAGGGCATCTCCAAAACAATATCCTTTGGTTATTTCCCTTCTTGCATATGTATGCAACCAAGGTACCCTTGCATCCACACGTTTTCCCTTCACTGTTGATAGCAATCATGGAATATTGTGACACGAAATTGCTTACCTTTGAAGAAGAAGACATGACGAAATGGAAGGAGTTGAAAGATTTAGGGAAGAAGAAACGAAATCAGGTGAAAAGATGAAGATAAAAGATGAAGAGAGAAGCACAATTTGGTGAGGAAAAGAAGATTTAGGGTTTGAGCCAAAATATGAATAGTGACTACAAATATTATGCAAAATTCATTTCACACGTGGATCTAAAACATTACACTGTTGGCAAATGATTTCTACACACATGGCTTGCCACATCACCCTCCGTTAGTTGAAACTAATTGCAGGGACTACATTTGGAAACATAAAACTTTAGGGGGATCAACTAGTAAGATATTCGTGCTCCCGCACGGGTAAAATTATTTGATACGGGATAAAATAAATTGAAATGTACATGTAAATTGGAAATGTTATAAAATGTATTTATATATGTATCTAAATTTAAACTTAGCTATTAATTTTAAAATGAACAATAATTATATAAATTCAATTGTATTAAAATATAAATAAAAAAATGACTCGTGAGATGAAAAAATTAATATTTGATAATAATGATTTTATCTTTCAAATTAAAATAATTATTGATTAAAATAAAATATGTATTATGATTATAGTAACCCGTGAAATAGAAATAGTATTTGATACAATATAAAATGTATTTATATACATATGTAAATTTGAAATGAGCTATTTAATTGTAAATTAAAAAATAATTATACAATCTCAATTGTATTAAATAATCATGCAAAAAAAAATACTCGTAAGAGGAAGTCAAGAAAAAAAATTTTGATGCAATAATGACCCGTGAAATTAAAAAAAAAATTCATGCGATGTAAAATATATTTAGATACAAATACAAAATTTAAAATGATATACTTAATTGTAAAATAAAAAATAATCTTATAAATTAAATTGTATTAAATAATTATATAAAAAGAAAAAAAAAGAATTATGAGGTGGAAAAATAAATAAATAAATATTTAAAAATAAGATTTGTCTCTCAATTTTTTTTTGAATAAGACTTATCATATAAAAAGGAAAAGGAGTTACAAAAGGGGGAGCAAAGTTAACCCCATCAATGATAAGAGAACCTAAAGAAAGGTATACCTAACATATTCTTTACAAAATCCTTCCTAATCTCATTAGGAATGGAGTCAAAAAAAGTGGTAGAGTTAGTGGTGAGGCCAATATTAGCAAAAAAATTCGCACAAGAGTTTCCCTATCTATAAATATGTGTAATGACAACATTAAAGTTGTTAGCAGGATCCCAGCAAGAGTTCCAATGGTTTCTGAGCCTCCGAGGGACAAGAGAAGGATTGGAAAAAGCTTTAACAACCATCAACGAATCAGTTTCAATCCAAAGCTTAAGCCAACCTTTAGATTTATCAATATCCATAGCTTTAAGAACCGCATCGAACTCAGCAGAAATAGAAGAGTTGTAACTCAAATTCTCTGCAAAGGTGAACAAAAAATTCCCAGAGTCATTTATGAAAATCCCACCGCAACCGGCAAAGGAGGTAATGAAAGCACCATCATAGTTACACTTTATCCAACCGGCATTCAGAGGAGACCACATAACCTCAGTAATATTAGGAGCTCTAGGAGGGCAAATGATGACATCAAAAGCTTTAATGAGGATGGAACCCGAAATGGAAGAAGAAGAGGTCAAAACCGAATAATTACCGACCATCTTGATCTGGGCCAGAATCCTAGAAACGGAGACCGAAATATTCAGCTTTTGATTGTTGTGAATCAAATTGTTTCTCACGAACCAAATTTGGTTGATGATTAATACCTAGGCCGCAATCAAAACAAGACTAAATTGCTTAGATTTACCCCGATTGCAGAAATCAAGCCAACTCTCAACAAAAAAAATGGCTTGCATATTGGTAATCCTACTGAGCCAAGACCAAAAAGCTTTTGCAAAATCACAATGAAAGAAAAGATGATCAGTGCATTCCGACTGACGGTGACACGATGGGCAACAGGAAGCCGGCGATATACCACGCTTCATAATAAGCAGATAAGTAGGAATTTTATCATGCATAAGTTTCCAAACCAAAATAGATTTAGAAGGAGAAATGTATTTCATCCAAATACTCTTAGCCCACCCAATTGAAGGAGAAGGCTTAGAGCAGAACAAGTAAGCATCTTTAAGGGTGAGAAGTCCCGAAATAGAACCATTCCAAATTTTAAGATCCTCAAAATCCTCACGACAATCCGGGACAAGAGGAAGCAAAGTAGCTAAGAAGGGGAACAGATTGTACCAACAAATCGGGAAAAACCATTGCCCATTAGAGGTGAGATCTGCAATCACAACATGGACATTTAAATATTTCTCTTGAAGTAACTCCAAAGAGGTATGATTCAAAAGAGGAGTACCACACCAAGAGTCCGTCCAAAATTTAATTAACCGACCCGAACCCAGCGCCCAACTTGAGTTATCCTGGATAGTGGTAATCGAAGATTTAATACCAGTCCAAACAGTGGAAAAGATGTGATATTTAATCCAACCATGATTTCTCAGAACACGGTTTTTGAGAAGGGAGGCCCAAGCCTCATTACCATTAAGAAGCTCCCACCATAACTTGAGATTTGTGGCATCATTCAAACGAATTAAAGATCTAATCCCAAGGCCTCCCAAACCATAAGGCTGACAAGTTTTATTCCAAGCTACCATAATCACTTTCCTCTTATTGATGTCGCCACTCCAAATAAAGTTTCTACAGAATTTTTCAATTCTCTTGAGAAGAGAAATATGCCAGAAATAAATTCTCATGGTATACATGATCATACTATGAATAAGAGATTTCACAAGGATAGTGCAACCCGCCATTGAAAGCAGAGAACCTTTCCAAGCGGAAAGCTTTGCAGAAATTTTATCCACTAAAGGAGTAAGATACATTGCTTTAACCCTACCTTTGAAGATTAGAACACCCAAATAGGTAAAGGGCATAATTCCTTTGTTAAAGTATGTGGAAGCAAAAATTCTATCAGCCTTCCTTGTTGATAAAGCACCAAAGAAAATTTAGGACTTCTGAAGGTTAACCATCTGACCCGAAGCAGCCGAATAATCCGCAAAAATATTTTTGAGAGCACGGATATTAGACATCTTAGTCGTGCAGAAGATCATGATGTCGTCAGCATATAAAATACGAGACAACACAAAATTGTTCTTAGAGGCTTTGATAAGATTAAGATCACCATCCAACACCACTTTAGAGATGCTATGACTAAGCACATCTTCCGCTAAACAAAACATAATCGGCGAGAGTGAATCACCTTGGAGAACACCTCTCTTGTAGTTGAAAAAGCCATGATGAACTCCATTAATATTAACTAGAAGCATGGTCGACGAAAGAATGATTTTGATCCAGTAGCAGAATTTGGTAGAAAAACCGAATTTTTTCAAGACTTTAAGAAGAAACCCCCAATTTAACGTATCAAAGGCCTTCAAAATGTCGACCTTAATGGAAAGGTTACCATACTTGCAGCTGTTTTCCAGGAAATTGATGGCTTCAGAAGTTAAGGTTGTACAGTCCGTGATGTTACGACCTTGAATGAAACCCCTCTGCTCTTTAGAAATGATATTCGGTAAAACGACAACCAACCTGTCAGCAAGGATTTTAGATATGATTTAGAATTTAAAATTTGCCAACGCAATAGGTTTGTACATGTTCATAGAACGAGCATCATTTGACTTCGGGATAAGAATAATGGTATTAGAGTTGTAGTTAGGCATAATCCAATCTTTCTTGAAAAATTCAGAAACAACATTACAGACATCATGCTCTATAATGATCCAATACATATGGAAAAACACCCCATCAAAATCGTCGGGGCCAGGGGCGCTGTTCTTGTTGAGGATGAAGACAGCATTGCGAATTTCATCATTAGACGAAAGCATAGTCAGCAGATGATTCACACTAGAATCGACAAAATTAGGAATCACGTGTTCAACTAAAGAGTTATCCACGCAAAGGCTCTCAGTGCCAAAAAGATCGGAGAAGTAATTAACCGCCATAGATGCAATATTTGTAGGATCAGTAACCAAATTATCACCATCTTTTAGGAAAGTAATAATATTATTGGACCTCTTAATCTTAGCCATACGGTGAAAAAAAAGTATTACGGTCGCCGCTGGAGTGCCAATCAAGACGGGCCTTTTCAGACCAGAAAGCTTCCTCCTGCAGAAGCATTTTTTTAAGCTCCAGGTGAGCCTTTTTTTCCAAATTTCTGAGCTCATCAGTAGGGCCATCCTTACTGATACGGAACTGAATGTCCACTAGAGCAGAGTTGTGATTTTTAACAAGGGCGTGAATATCTTCAAAAACAGATTTGTTCCACACTCATAATTGAGCTTTAAGAATTTGAAGTTTCTTTATTAAGATAAACATTGGACAACCAATAATACTGATTGACCAGGTTTTTGTAATGAAGTCATGACAATCATCATGGAGAGTCCACATCCGGAGGAATCTGAAATGAGAAATAGCCCTAAGGTGGAAGAAGGACGAATCGAGAATAATAGGATGATGACCAGAATTTAACTTTGGAAGAGTAGTGACAGTTAACAACAAATTGTCTTTGATCCAATCCTGGTTACTGAAGGCCCTGTCCAAACGTTTTTCCACAGAAGTGTGACCACTCCGACCATTATACCAAGTGAAGTTAGAGCCTTTTGAGGGAATGTCAACAAGCTGATTATGATCTACCCACTCATTGAATTCACGCATATGAGTCATGTTAGGGGAATTGGTTCCCCTATGTTCATGTGCACCATGGATAGAGTTAAAGTCTCCAATAAAACACCAAGGCAAATTGGGGGGTAAGGAGATAAGTTCAGACCAAAGTTTCCTACGAATCAAGCTGCAATTAGAAGCATAAACAACATCAATCCCAAACAATTTGTGGTCCACAGTGCATGTGAAAGCAACGAATTGATCGGAAGCAAAATGAACTTGCCGATCCAAAGACCTCTTACAAATGCACAAAAGATTTGGAAGCAAATAGTTTCTATTATTCACCGCAAATAGCTTGAGACCGAGTCTATCCTAAAAACCAATAGTAAATTGATGATGATTCATCCACGATTCTGCTATCAAACGAAAATCGGGATTATGCATATTTATTATATTTTTTAGAGCCACTTTGGAAGGGGAATTGACAAGCCCTCTTATATTCCAAAAAATGAACTTCATAGGGAAGGTTGAGAATTACCAGCTATTGTACCCCAAAATTTTCCCTCCCACAATCAAAGCAATGTGTCCCAAGAGTTCTCTCAAGGTTCACAAGAGTTCTCTCAAGGTTCACAATTGGTCAAAAGGATTGAAGATAAAGCCTCTTACTGAACAAAGGATCCAGAATTAGGGTTTTGAATTTTTCCAAGATAAATGGACTTCCAAGGCCTCAAGTTAGATTCATAACATCCCACATGTCTTCAAGAATCCCCGTGTCAAGTGTCAGGGCTTTCCCAATAAGTTTGACCCGTCAGATGTTCAGATATCCAAAAATCAGTCAACTTGGTAAAAAAGGTCAAACTGAGGTCAACTGTGGTCAAATTAAAGTTAAACTTCAAGATTTTTTTGTTAACATAAATATTATGAGGTAAATTCGTCATTTGATCAAGGGTTGACCATGATTCATCAAGGAAATTTCAGATCACCAAGAATAAGGAGTTTCTAAATTAGGGTTTTCATAGGAAAAGTTAACTGAACTTTGACCAACCATAACTTTCACATGCTTCATCAAAAATTTTCCATCCAAACTAATTTTGAAGGAAATTTAATTTTCTACAACTTTGTGTCTCACAAGCCAAGCCAAAAAATGCTTCATTTGGAAGGTATGAACTAAAACATTATAGGTCCTTTTGAAAGTCACCAAAAAGTCAACTTTTTCCAAAGCTCATAATTTGAAAATGGTAAAATATATGGACATGAGACTAAATAGGTTTGTTAGAGGACTTTCTAATCTTTCTAAAAAGTCCAAGATCACTCTTATAGCCTTAAAATTGAGGGAGTCGAGCCTTGTCAAATTTGGGAAAATTTTAAGGGGTGTATGAAGCAAATAAGGCCTAAACTTCAAAATTTTCCAAATGGGCCCATCAAATTGCAACCCAATCTCAAGGATAAAGTCATGCACAACCCAATAACCAATCATTCTGATTTTTATAATTTATTTTTTATTTATTTGGATTTTATTTTTTAAAATACAATTTAAATAAAAAATAAAATATAAAAAGTCAATATTTAGATCAAATATTTGTTCTAGAATCAAATATATTGCATTTAAACTGACTGAAGATAGTCCAAATTCGTGCAGGGCATAATTGGCAAGCAAATATTTGATTTTTGGATCATTATGAGTGAATGATTTCTTCATTATCAAGCAATCATAATCCATTGTAGGAAGGCCAAAAAATTGACCTAGATACACTATAATACATAAACACAACAAAGCCATAGCATGGAGGACGATTTTTGAGACATTTTAAGACACTTTTCAAAACTGATTTTTTTTCTCTAAAAAACAAATTTTCAGTTTGGCAATTTCAGGTGGTTTCAAGAACTTCTAAAGGTCTTAATACATTCCCTAACATGCCCTGGATGTAAACCAAGCATCATCATCATCAAAGCATCATGATATGGCATAACCCGCATGCATTTTTGCTTTTCTTTTTTTTCTTTCGATTCTGACTATTGGTATAAGATAAATGTGTTTTGATCATATATTTGTGTTTGTATGAAGGTGTAGAAGATTTCTGGATACTTAAATTGAAGATTCATGGCCTTAATAGCAAAACGCCATTGTTAGGGTTTACCCTTTCAAATTAGGGTTTTCTAATCTAACCAATTTAAATGAATTTTAAGAACATAAATGGATTGTATGAGTCATGGGGATCATATTGGTGTGATCAATTGGATAAAATGGTACATATTTCGTTTGTTTTGAATTTCGCAAGTTTTCGGGCGTATGAAAAATCACAGGAGTTTTTGGCAAGAAATTTCGCAGGTAAACCTGCGAAATCCCAAGGAAGAAGACGACTCCAAGGGCGCCAATCTGAAATTCAAAATTTAATCATGTTTTTTATTTTATTTGTTTTCTATTAATATTAGAAAAGCGCTTGTGGTGTGGTAGTTGAGACACCGGGTTGATTGCATTGAGGGCAGAGGTTTGAACCTTGCCTTCAACGTTTTTTATTTTTATTTTTACTAACAATATCACTAATTTTTCCATATTATTAATTTGTTTCAGATCTTTATTGCCCACGCATCTGTAGTCCAGCTGTAAGACATGATGCTAGATAGGGAAAGCAAGAGCGTGGGTTCAAATCCCACCCCAGGTATTTTGGTCATTTTCCCTATTTATTTCCTTTAGTTTTAATTTTGTTTTAACTATGGTTAACCTATGCTAACCCTAAACCTTTAACTAACCTTTACCTCCTTTTTTTTAATTATTTTTTTTATTCTATTATTTTCTTTTAAATTTAGATTTAGGATAATATTTTCATAAATAATAAAAAAAAACTTTTATTTAATTTTAGTTAGGTTTATTCCTAAACCCTAATTTTTCTCAAAAAACTTCATAAACCCTAATTTTTCTCAAAAACTTCATAAACCTTAAAAAAATTCTAAACCTATTTAATCTTTATTTATTTTATTTATTTTATTTATTTTGCTTTGTATTAATTATTAGTAAAATTGTACAGGTCGTAATTTATTTATTTTTCGCCTGATTATTTTGTAACTGCCCAAAGCCATGTAATAGCGTATGTCTTATATTTTCGCATTTAATTTATTTATTTATTTGCTTGGTTAGTAAATAGGGAGTGAAAAGATTAAATGAATTAAATTGGATTTAGAAAAAATAAACAAAAAAAAGAATAAATATCTGAAATAAACACTCACACATGTAAGTCGATCTATGATCGCTATCCGCACCTCCTAGGGTTACTCATCTTAACTTGTATTTTAAACGGTCAAATACCTCGAAAGTGGGGTGTCTTAAACAAAACCCTACAAATAAAAAATCATTTTGTCTCTCCCCTTGGTTAAAAGATCAAGTCCCTACGATGTTGCCTACGGTGTCGCCTAGAATGATTTTGTCCCTTCGGTTTAAAAGATGATAGTCTCTCCCAATTGCTAAAGACACCCTCAAGTTGCCTTCATTGACCGTACGATGACCTTATGCCCGTCCCTTAAATAAATCCAAGGTAATGACTACCTATTCCTTAATAATAGGGATAATCTTACCCTTGAAAGAACATACAAGAACATGAATGACTTAGTCTAGGGTAGGTACCTCATAGTTACTTGCTCACACTTCAAAAGAAAATACTTTTCACACCTCACTATTTTCAAATATTTTCCAAACAAAGAATTTGTATACATCCATACGAGGATCATTACAAAGTACTTAGAAAATTTTCAAATCACACACTTCACCTTTTCAAAACAATTAAGTGAGCTAAGTAATTAAGAGCTCATGGATAACCATGGATATAAAAGGTGCTAACACCTCCCTTTAAATAACCTACCCCCCGAACCCAAGTCTTTTAAAAACAGTCTTTCCTCTTCTTTTATGTCCCTTCCTTATGGATAAAATAAAAGTTAGCGGTGACTCTTGCTATCCGCAACATTTATAGAAAGTCAGTTCTCCCACCATGTTACACCAGCCTTTGATCTGGTATCAACTCCAACCTTAGTTTTAGTACCTTGCTTTCTTTTATTTTTCTTCTGTGACTTAGAAACTACCAATTTAAATTTGTTAGCTTCTCCAATAACATCATCTTCTTGATAGTGAAACTCTATCGCATCTGCCATGTTGGCCCAGGAGTTCTTCAGGAAGTCTTCATTAGATTGTTGTATCACCGCATTGAAATTTTCCAGATTCTCAATTTGTGTCGCGTCTACAAACTCTGAGGCTTCAGAGCTATAATACTTAATATCCTCAACATAGTTTTCTGTATCGAATCCTACAAGAGGAAGCTCCATCACATTTGTTAAAGGATTATTAGTTTCCGCCACCACCGCAGCTGGGGACTCCACCAAATTACCGGCATTGGCTGCCTGATGGACATTACTGGTTTCACCAACTTTCATAATTCTGTCATTAACTTCCTCCACAATATCTATTGGTTTTTTTTGTGTGAACAAGTGGTGTAGAGTTTTTTTTTGTATATCCACATTTGAAGTCTTAAATTTATTGTCAATGTTTTTCTTCCTCTTGCAGTTGCATTCAAGATGTCCAAAAGCTTTGCAAAAATGACAAAAATTCGGCATCTTTTCATATTATATACCAACGAAAAACGCAAATCTAGTGCGTTCTACAAAACACTCTCTCTGAGTTCAGAGAGTAAGTCCACATCCACTAAAACACGAATGAAATGGCCAAATGCACGTTCAAACGGAGACCGATTCGAAGTGGAATCAATGCAAATTGGAGTCCCTATGCTGCTAGTTATAACAAATATTATCTTAGGTCTCAAATATTCTTGAGGTAATCCCATGATTCTGACCCAAACTTGTGCAGATGATTGATTGACATTATTAGGAATGAAATCTTTTTACCAAGGAAAAAGCTTCAATGAGCCTGGGTTTAAATTCCACGAAAAGTTCGAGCGCACTCTTCTAACATCCTCCAAATTAGAAAAGAAAAATTCGAAAAAGCCTTTCCCAAGGGAGGTGACACCCCATTTTTGTATGCCTACCCAAAGGTTGTTAATTTTGGGTTTGAATTCTACCATGTAAGTTGAATTTACAAGCCTCCACACCAAGAAGATATTCATCTTCTGGAATTGCAATAGAGATACAATCACCTTTGACGCAGGGGACCGGTAACTGGCTCGTTGGAATGTCACAAACATTACCAAGAGCTTCAACAAAAGATTTCACTGGCTTCTCAATGTGTCCATCGTTGCCTTTTCCAATTGCAGCAGGCAAGATTGTTTCTGGGAATAGGGCAGAGTCCATAGTAACGAGGAGAGTGAAAACACATAATTAGGTTAGGAATAGCTCTTCAAAAGGCCCCTAATCCTAAGATTAGGAATTTAAACCAAATTCAAAAGCCAAACCAGACCTAAAACTGAGTACAAACACAAGAGATACAAGGAGAAGAAAGAGGAGGAAGGTAACAGATAGGACACAAAACCGCCAAAAAAGGCGCCGCCCACCACCGCGACGGAATCGCTCAGCTTCCCAGCATCCAACAGTCACTTTTTCAAGACACAAACAAAACAGAAATTGTAAGAACATTCTTATCAATAAAATGACCGTCTATCAAATTAAGATAAATATTTATTAAAAAAAATATTATGTTGATAGTGACCCGCGAGATAAATAATTTTTTTATTTTATTAAAATTAAAAAATAGATTATTAGTATTTTTAGTGATAATAAATAAATAGAGAAAATAAATAAAAATGAAAAAGTGTGGCAAAAAATATGAGAGAGATTTGAAATTTGAATGAAGAGAGAGAGAATGAGTGTATGTAATATTTGAATGAAGATTTGAAATTTGAAATTTGAATGAAAGAGGAGAATATATATGTATGACATGTGTCATACATATATGGATTTAATGATGTTTTAATTGTAACATTTGTTAATTACTATTTTGTTCATAATGTAGTGTAAAAATATTTTGGTGAAATAACATAATTGGCAAAACATACAATCTACTTTTGATATGTAGATAAGATGTTTGAAGTAAATATTTTGAGGGACCAATCCTAAAAGTTGGGATATTTATAGGGACCTTAAACATATTTAACCCTATATTAAATAATAATTATTACTAATATCCACTTATTAAAATAATAATAATAATCAATATTTTAATTAATTTAATATTATTCGACTAATATTATAATTAAGCCAATATTACTAATATAATTTAATTAGTACTACTTTCCACACCACCAAGTTATACATAATTGGTTACATAACCCTAACACCTTAATCTCTATAATTCTATGGTCATTATCCCATACTAAGGGCAACCCAAATACAACCCAAAACACAAATAATCACATACATATGCACAATATCATATAATTTTAATTACGAAAAATAATTAAAATAAATCGGGACATTACAATAAGTATTCAAGTCAGTCCTCAACTAAGTCAGCAAAAATTCTCTGAGTGAGTTCCTACCCCACATATGCTCGCAAAATTATTCCTCAGCAAACCATGCTTCAAGTTTGTGTTGATAATGATATTCCCCAACGTTTATGCTATCTTGCTCCCAAGCCAAGGTTACCCTAAAGAGTCTCCCTGGAAATCTTCCCCTACATAACTTTTCCAGTAAACCTTTTCCCAAGGGAGTGTTTCTGGATTGTTTCCCCCAACAAATGAACATATGAGGTTCTTTTCTGTCAATCCTGGGAGGGTCTTAGTTATATAACTTGAGAGTCTGTTCCATTATTGGGAAATTTCAATTATATCACGAAAGATATTACTCTACCGATTCTCAAAGAGTTTTGTTTGTTTCATTTTAGGTTGTTATGTTAACCTTCAGAGGATCTTAGTCTTATAACTTTAAAAACTATTCCATTATTAGGAAATTTTAAGTATATCACAAAAGATATTGATCTGCCGACTATCTAAGAGTCTTATTTGTTTCATTTGAGGTTGTTCTGCTAATGTTCAGAGGATCTTAGTCTTATAACTTTAAAGATTGTTCCACTATTGGGAAAATTCAAGTATATCACAAAAGATATCTCTATATCAATTATCATAGAGTCTTGTTTGTTTAATTTGAGGTTGCTCTACTAATCTTCAAAGGATATTAGTCTTATAACTTGAAAGATTGTTCAATTATTGAGAAATTTCAAGTATATAATAAAAGACACTGCTCTGCCGATTATCAGAGAGTCTTGCTTGTTTCATTTGAGGTTGATTTGCTAATTTTCAGAGGATTTTAGTCTTATAATCTGAAATATTGTTCATATTGTTCAATTATTGGGAAATTTCAACTATATCACGAAAGATACTGCTCTGCCGATTACCAAAGAGTCTTGTTTGTTTCATTGGAGGTTGCTATACTAATTTTCATACGATCTTAGTCTTGCAACTTGAAAGATTATTCCATTGTTGGGAAATTTCAATTATATCACGAAAGATACTACTCTGCCGATTATCAAAGAATATTGTTTATTTTATTTGAGGTTACTCTACTAATTTTTAGAGGATCTCAGTCTTATAACTTTAAAGACTGTTTCATTATTAAGAAATTTTAAGTATATCACAAAAGATCTTGCTCTATCTATTATCAAAGAGTCTTTTTGTTTCATTTGAGATCGCTCTACTAATTTTCAGAGGATCTTAGTCTTATAACTTGAAAGGTGTTCTATTATTGGGAAATTTCAAGTATATCACGCAAGATACTACTCTACCAATTCTCATTAGATCCCACTTGTCTTAAGATAATTGTTTTAGGTCTTTTCGTATCTAGTTCACTTCTATCTTGAAAGTATGAACACTTTAACATTTCATCTTACCAGGTTTAAGGAAATTAAATAGGAACAATTGTCATACCAAAATTTTGTCATACCTTAAAGTTATATCGCATTTTCTCTTTTCATTTGTATTAACATGACCATTGCATTTGATCATGCATATGCATCAGTTAAAAATAATTCATATGCATACATCCAATAAAGTCAAAGACCATAGATCTGACCTTTTGATTTTGTTTAAGCATTTCTCATATTTTTCTACACTGGTCTCATGATTTTTATTTGCATATTGCATTCTTCCTTAGCTTTCATTTGAAGAAAAGTCAAAGCAAAGTTTGACTCTTGATTTTGATGCATTTATGCGTCATTTGTACTAGGGGTGTTCAAATCCAAACCAATCCAAATAAAAACTGCAAACCGATCTAAAAAAACCAAAAATCGCAAAAAACCATTTTTTTATAGATTTATTTGGATGTCATTTTGTAAATACCGATCGATTTGGATCGGATTTCGAATTGATTTTTCAAAACCGATCCAAACCAAACCAAACCGCATGAATATATATTTTTTAATTATTTATTTTTTATTAGTATATATTTGTGTTAATTCAATATTAGATGATACTTGTTTTTTCAAATACTATTTAGTATTTATTAGTTTGATTTAGTCTATTTTTTTTTATTTTTTTTCATCTTATAACATTAACTTTTGATATAGTATATTATATACTATATTAAACTTACTATTTATTAGTACTTTTAGAATATTAATAAAAGTTATAATTTGTAATTTGGATATCCAAAAAACCGATCCAAATTAAACCGCATGAAATTGGATCGGATCAAATCGTGTTTTTTTAATCAATCATCCAAAACCGAACCAAACCGCAAGTAAAATTATCTTTAGATTGGATGATATTTTGCTTCAAAATTGATCTAAACCGAACCGTGAACACCCCTAATTTGTACTTTATTGTTGGTCATTTCCTTTTATCATGCTTTTGTGTTAACTTGCTAATTAATTTTAATGCATTAATAAGTATTAGTTGATAAGAATAAAAACCTCAAAGTAAAATAAGAGAGCATTTTGATAAAAATAAGAAATAGAATCAAATATAATTTTCCATTTATTTTTTAAATAATACAAGTTTAAGTGCACTTACTTTTTACATCTAAACACTTTTTTTTTAATATTATGTCTCACATCTTTCTTTCACTTTTTTTTTATATTATGTCTCACATCTTTCTTTCACATAAAGAAAACATAAAAAGAAAATAGAGTTACAATAAAAGGGTTTTTATTACATTATTCACTTTACATCAAATAGAAAAATAAAAAATAATGAAAAAAACAAGAGAAAATAATATCAGTTTTTAAACTTCCTTGTGTGAGCTCCTCGTGACTCCTGCACCACCCTCCTGCTCCATAACATCATTATCCAACATAATTCATACCATCTACATGAAAAAAACAACAAAGGAGTAAATTTAATCATATCACAATACATGATATATACACATAACATATAAGTAAGGACCACACAAATCACACTTTTATCACCAAGCAAAACTAAATCTCATTGCATTTCAATTGAATTTAAACAAAATCAAATGAAACTCAAATTTCTCCGAATGAAATTCATTTAAAACAAAATCCCTACCTTTGATCCAAAATGTCACAAGGATTGCAATGTGAGTTTCTCCCCAAAACCATTCCTCTTATCACCATATTTCCCCCTCAATTGCACTTATTTTCACACTATATAAATTACATACTACTTATTCCTTAACACATAATTTTACAATCCAAAATTATGCAAAATCCCTATCACACCCTACAAAACCCCTATCGTAGCACAAATTAAGTGCTTGACCCAACATCAAGCTCTTTTCTCAATCAAAATCAAAACGATTAATTCATACTTTGACTATTTCAAACAATAATGGAAGAAAAAGGCTACCTGGGTGAAAGATCCAATTATAGTCTAAAGTGGACTCAAGTCGTAATAACTTGTAAGTCATAAATACCCGTCTTTCTCCAAAATTCAAACGCGTCTCTTTTTCGCAATAAATTGAAAGAAAATACTACCTGGGTGTAATGCTCAATCATAGTCCCGAACATTAGACCAAATTTGTAATAACTTGTAACTCATAAATGCCCATCTTTCAACCCTAAAACATACTCAAACACATCAAACCTATTTTCTCGCCCATGTGCGATCGAAAACCTTTTCAAAAAAGAACATTTGTTTAGTCCATTCTAACACGAACAAACAAATGCTTTAAGCCTTCAACTACGAGCACATGCAACGTTTAACCGTTAGAGTTCAATATAAACAATTGTTCATTAAAACAAACCAACAAATACATATTTTTCTACACCGAACTAAGAAGCTTTGAGTTCCCCATCGCACCCGGGGATACATAGGAGCGAGACTCACAATATCGTCAAACACCTTAATAAAAACATTTTTACGTCCCTTTTATTTCCCCTTTTCATTTTCTTATCACTCGAAGAAAACAAATAACAATAGTTAACATTCAATCACAAATTTAACTAAAAGGTTTCCATTAAATACAATAGACGTGAGGGGTGCTAATACCTTTTCCCTACATAATCGACTCCCCAACCCGAATTTGGTTGCGACGACCATTTTTTCTTTCAAAGAATTTTATCGATATTTTCCATTTCCTTTATAAAGTTCAGTAACGACTAAGTTCATCATTATCACGAATGTGCAAATGTCTCGCGAATGATCGCATTTTTCAAGATGCAACAATTAAAATATAATATTTTATAAAGAAGGGCAACTTGCAACACATTAAAATTAGATGAATTGACGGAGAATCTGAATATCTTGAGCCAAGAAATCACGCGGAAGGTGGGCGAGAAAGATGACAATTCAGTTGAAATCCACAAAAGAAGACAAAAAAACATGAAATCAGGGGAAAAAGGGAAACCTAGGGAACGTAAACTTTGCCCCGAACTCAGGGGTTGAGAGGTTTAGGCGGCTAATCCTAACACTGATACATATGTGCCAATTAAATTAACTTAATCTATAAGAGGTACTAACTGAATTGACTTAACTTGTAAGAGACGTTAATTCAATTGGGTTGTCATCTAATTTATCCGATACAAACACTAATCTAATTGGCTTGTGTTATGCATATGTATTATTATTTTTTTAAATATACATAATTAATAAAAAAACGTGATTATTTAAAAAGTTTTGTTGAAAATCAGGGTTGTTTTGAAAAAAATTCACATTAAATAAAAAGTGAAAAGGATTATTTATTTTTTAATATTTTTTTCAAAAGCCATATTAATTAATGTAAAACAAAAAGATTTTTTAATTAGGGAATTGAAACACATTAGATTTTTTTATTAAAAAAAAGAATATTACAAAATAAAATAAAAATTCTACACCCCACTTTGAGAAAAAAAAACACAGGTTGGGAAGCTCCTCTCTCAGATACGGTGACGGAGGCCGTGCACTGCCGTGGTTCTCCTTCTCCTCTCCCTTCATTCACTCGTAAGTTTTTCGATCTATAAATTATCCCTCAAAATAATTATTTTCTCATCTGTATTCGGAAATTTGGATATTGAGCTTAGGATTATGCAATACCCTAACGAATTTCATTGCTTTTGTTTTAAGAAGTATCTGTTTATTTGTTTATTCACTGATTAACAATATTGCATTCTGAAAAGGAGACGGTGTTTGTAGCATATGCAACTCTCTAGTAGGGATCAATAGAATTTAGATATGTTAGTGTTTTATTAATTAATAATAATTTAACCTTTAATTGTGGATTTTTTTTAATGATTTTTTGTGTGTTTTAAGAGTGAGGTTATTTGTGGCATCTTACTTGCAAATTGTTGTTGATGGCAACATTATTGTTAGATGTTTTGTTGAACATTTGATAGTTGATTTTATATTAGAGTGTTTCACCATTCAACACCACTATTAGAATTGAGTTTGGTGTTAAGAGTCTCACATCAGACGATATATGACCTGATCATATGTTTATAAGTGAGGGTAATTCTCACCTTACAAGTCGGTTTTGTAAGATTGAGTTAGACCCAACCAACCATTTTTTTAAGATAGTATCAGAGTCTCGTTCAAGATCTGGTGGGCTACCTACCATTTATATCTACGCTCCAGATGTCCAATACTTGACATGAGAGTGTGTGTTAAGACTTAAGAGTCTCAGATCAGATAATATATGTCCTGATCAAATGTTTATTAATGGAGTAATTTTCATCTTACAAGCCGGTTTTGTAAGGTTGGGTTAGATCCAACCACACATACAAAACATGAAAGCCTCAATCTTAGATAAGGTTTGAAAATATCATCTGATTTTGATGGATTAGGGATTGTGGATGTTATTTTGATGATTTGAATTTGTGAATGTGATTTACCTTTTTGAACGATGAAGTCAGACTTTTGGTAACAAACATGAATGGAAAGTGAGGTTCTGTTGATGTTTTTAAGGTTTAAAAGACTAACTTGACAAGAAGAAAAGATTGAAGACTATATTGATACAAAAACTTAAGATAAAGGACCTCTGATGAGATTTTTTCTATGCAATATTACTCAAGTATTAGTCAATCTGTACCAAAAACAACTTTGGTTGTTGAGTTCTTCAGTTTGGTACTAAATGAAACAAAAAAGTGCTTCACTTCCTTCTAATCTTGTTCTTTCTTTAAAAAATTATGATTATTTGGTATATTTATGGTGTTTTGTTGAAATCCTGCTCATAATAAAGATTATATTTATACATTATGATTTAAATTAATTGTTTTTTTTTTTAATATTACTAGCAATATTTATTTCCCTCGGGATTGATTTACTTGATTTTAATGCAATTTTGTTCCAAGCTACGGATCAAATCCCTTATTTAACCAATGTCATTCATGTGAATTATAGGAAATCTCCCAGATATATAAACTTGTCAAGAATCAGTATGAGCAACGACATTTTTGATGGACAGATATTAGCCGATAAGTTGTCGAAACTCAACAATTCACAACAAAGCATTGAATGTATCCTGCACTAATGCTTCTTTTTAAATTAATGTTTTCAATTGACAATTATCTGGATACCAACAGTACCAATAGATCATTCATGTGAATAAAACTTTCTATGGCACAATTAATTCATTATTCAATTGCAGCAACACTTTCTGTTCCAATATTTTTGAAGATCTTACAGGTTGTATCTCTGCCCTTTCTTCACATTCACTATTGTGGGTTAGAAATATATTTTTAGCCACTGTTTATTTCTCTAGGCTCTTGGTCTCGCTCAACATACGATGTTTCTACTTCCCCACCATTTTAGTTGGTTGATTTGTCCACCCCCGGCCGTAGTCTTCATAATTTTTATCCAGTAACATTTTAATTTGGTTTTTGTTAGCATATTTTATAATGAGTACAACTCAGAAGTACGGTGAATGTCATAAAACAATGAAAACAACACTTAGAATTTGGATTGGGCCTAATTCAACTTGACAAAACCGACTCTTAAGGCGATGAATGTCACTCTTTATAAACTCTAGTTTGACCTTATATTTAAAGCGAGAGGTGTCACTCTTTATAAACTCTTGTTAGACATTTTCTTTAATATGTAGGATTTGGTTTTTCCAATACAGCCTGTCCCTCACGCAATGCACTATTTTGGTTGGTGCGTGATCCGAATTGATAGACTCTGATATAATTTTAATTTCATTTAATTTAATTTATTTATATTTTGGATATCTCATTCTTACAAAACCAACTTGTAAGGTGAGAACTGCTCTCACTTAAACTCATGTTGATGCCTTATCTCATGAGGTCTCTTAGTACCCCCTCACGCTTAGTACTGAACATCTAGAGCGTGATCCGAATGACCCTATAGTAGAAACCTCATAGCAGGTTACCCGATACCATCTTAGAATTCGGATTGAGCCTAACTCAACCTTACACAACCGACTTTTAAGGTGAAAAGTATCACTTTTTATACATTTTAGTCAGACCTTATCTTTAATCAATGCGGGACTTGGTTTTTCTAATAACAACGAATTAAAGGAAACAAACAAAAGATCATTTGTCAAAGGCAGTATTTTGTATCATGATTACCTGGTTATCATTTTGGTTGTTATGTTGGCAAATGAAAGTAGTATTTTGCTTGATTTTCTGCAGGGTTGAATAGTTTTTAAGGCGTAATACTGTTTTACATATTGATTTGATTTCTGCTTTTGTGGAATATGTAATACATTCACCTGGTTAATTGTGATTGTTATTTCATCTACCTTTACTCACATTGTTCCCCGTCACTACTTTTGGTTATTAGTAGTAAAATTGGATTATTGCAATATGTATTTCTTAAGCATTCATTCAGCACTGTCCCGTTGGTGCATTCCTCACCAGAAGAGAGCAAAAGATATAGTTGAAATATGGGATAAATTGTTCAATGCCTCCCAGAAAGAGCAGCGTGTCTCTTTTTTGAACTTGGCTAATGACATCCTGCAAAATAGTAGGCGGAAAGGTAGTGAGTTTGTCAATGAGTTTTGGAAAGTTCTTCCAGCAGCTCTCAGGTGTGTATATGAAAGTGGTGATGTACATGGAAGGAAAGCAGTGAACAGACTTGTAAGTCTTATGTTTACTTGTTATAAGTTCTGTGAATCAAGTGTAATGCAACAAGTGTAGTCAATGTCTTCATACTATGCTTATATATTGCAATGCCTTAGCATTATGAGGGCCTGACATGGGTGACGTCTCCGTTTCCTCTGTTTCTGTTTTGGACATTTCCCACTTTTATTAGAATAGTTTACAAAAGACACAGTACATATGCCAGAGAAAAATGATGCATTAAAGAAATCACTTTTGCATTGGGGCTCATTTAGTGGGATAAGGCTTGACTAGTTTGTAGAAAATCTTTCTTTATCAGCCACAATCATATGTTAACCATCGTTTGTGCTTTTTGAGTATTTTTATCTTATGCCATTAGTCTTGTTAATTTTTTTAAGCCGACCTTTTTCTTTTTCTTTCCTTCTGGGTGGAATGTTTTTGGGGTTGGGATGTTGGATTGGATTGTTGATGGTGTCTTCTTCTGATTTGTCCAGATTGACGTATGGGAGGAGAGAAAGGTTTTTGGGTCGCGAAGTCAGGGTCTTAAGGATGAACTGATGAGTAAGAATCCACTTCCTTGCCCTGTGAGCAATGGGAAAGATTCAGATTCTATCAAGATAATGAAGAGGGATGCCCACTCAGTGAGAATAGTAAGCAAGTTGCAGCGCAGCATTATCTGATGTTGGTCTGTTGCCTTGTTGTTTTGATATGTCTGATTTTGAGGTGTCTCCTTTCTTGGTCATCTTCATTGCAGAAATTGGCTGTTGGGTGTTTGCCAGAAAAAATACTAACAGCATTTCACTCTGTTCTTGATGAACATCTTAATGAGGAAGCTGCCTTGAATAAGTGTAATGCTGGTGTACATGACATGGTTAAACTGTTGGATGATGTTGAAAATACACTGGCTCAAGGTAAGAGGATTGCTGAAAAGACTCCATCTATTCTTCGTGCTACTTGACATATGCAAATATTTTGTTTTGATTATGGAAATTGATTAATTGCTTACATTGATTATATGGTGACAAATCTTTTTTAGGTGTAACTTATACGAGGCTTTTAGTAGATTGTTTTAGTTACAGGAATTGGTGGGATAGTCATTATTACTAATTTTGAATATAAAAAATATTAGCCAGAAAATTATCGTAAAGATATTCCTTGTGATTTTTGATTCCCGTGAAAGGAATATACCTAAGTTTTGCATGTGTTGGAATTTCTGCCTTCATTTCGTCCCTAGTCGCCTTAATTGCGGCACTTGGCTTGCCTTAATTGCAGCCTCCAACACCTTCATTGTGTTGGGTTTGAACTGAAGGGGTGGATTTAGTCCCACATTGTTTAGAGATATGACCTGTGTTGTGTTTATAAGTGAGGGCTATCCTCACCTTACAAACTGGTTTTGGTTTTGTAGAGATGAGTTAGGTCCAACCTAAATTTTAAGAGCTTGATTTTTTCTTCTCATGATAACTGGTGGGTATCTTACTGTTGTAATTTGTATATATGTAACTGCCACTAATTTTGCTTTGTACATTCCAAAAACTTAGCCTCCTTCATTTCAACTATCTTAGGCAGCCTTCATTGCTTACCTTGCTTCTTCATTGTGTACGTAACTAGTTCTGTTTGCATTTATCCGGGAACTACCACCATCTTCTGTGGCACCCCTGGTCATTGTTTGGCGCGTTTTCCTAGCTAAACCACCACCAGTTGGAGTGTCTTCTGCTCGTCTTCCTAAACACAACCTTGGTCCTATTTGATCTTTCGCTCACCCATTCTCCATTCTCAATTCCGTTCGGACAAGATTATTCTTTCTAGGCATGTCTGATATATCAACTAACTTGAAGCAGTCGTGAGCGGAACATCAAAGAGAAGCTAAAAGTTAACCTTCCACCACAAATTTAGGGACAAAAGACAACTTTAAAAGTTTTCTATTCCTAAAGGTGCACCAAAGAACTGCTTAAATTACTCGGCCAAAAAGATATAGTTAACCTGTTTCTTTTATATCTCTTTATATTAGACCATCTAAAACTGCACTAGAGTAGCAGGACATGCATACTGCTTAGTGATAGTTGTGAAAAGGTTCTTCTAAAGAATTTTTTTAAGACTTATAGTGCAAAAATAAGTTTACTACAATTACAAATAAGAACAAACAAAAGAACTGAGTCCTCCGTCACCATCTTAACAAGTGAAAATTCAAGCTTCTTGTTCACCATACTTCCCCCCCGTCATTTTCCATATATTGCATCTCGCTACCCTGGCAGATATTAAAGCTCAGCTAACTACAACCTGCATAAATCAGTTTTGGTATGCCTTTCAGATGTGCTAACATCTAAAGCTGCATGGTTGTAGGCCCAAAGCAACAGGCACAGCTAAAATGAACTATCAAGATTTAAGAATTAAGAGTCAAGACTTGTTAACTGGTGCTGGACTATGTGTGGATAAAGCAGTAGCACGGGCTGCATGACATCTGTCTGGAACGAGATACCCGTTTATCTTTCAATGTACGGTGTCTTAGTTTTATCCGCCCGACCTTTAGGAGTTGTGGTCTGTCCAACTTTTGTCATGGGTGGACAACTCTTTTGTGCCAAACTCTGTGATGTAGAAGCATGAGTCGCATGTAGAACTCTTTTGTCATGGGTGTAAAATATAGAATTCCCATTTAAAGTACTCTACCTGATAGTGTGGCTTTTTGGAGCATCGGTCACGATGTGAAATTGTTATTCTATTGAGGAATTGACGGTGGGAAGCAAGGAATTATGATTATGGATTTGCTTCTGGGTGTGTTGTCAATGTCATGTTATTCCCAATCATAAGCTACTCACACTTCCCTTATTTTTAGGGCATTTGAAGACATGCATGGGCAATTCCACTTGCTAACTCTTCTCTATTTCAAGCAATGCAGCATAACCTTTATCTATCTCTATTGCTATGGCGAAGTAATTGATGAATAATTTTATGTTTCATTTTGTTACTGACATTGGTTGGATTGACATCAGGGAGCCAGCCAGGATCCACTTTGGCAAATGAATTACAAGAGCGGGAAAAGGAGCTTAAGCAATATATGGAGCAACTCGAAAATGCAGAGGCTGCTAGGGATTCTTTGCTTTCTCAGCTTAAAGATGCACTGCATGAACAAGTACAGGCGTTTATACCAACATACTTGTTAAAATATGAAATTGGCAACTGCTTACTAATAAAAAACTTTTCAGGAATCAAAGCAAGAGCTTGTTCGTGCTCAGTTGCTAGTAAGTGAAATCTTCATCTCTCTCTCTCTCTCTCTCTCTCTCTCTCTCTCTCTCTCTCTCTCTCTCTCTCTCTCTCTCTCTCTCCTTTGATGTAAGGCTGTTGCTTTTTCCTAATTATAATATATTTAAGGTTTTCTTGCCTCTTACTATGGTAGGAGTATCTTTATTAAATGCCATCTTGATTGACCAGTACATTGCATGTTTTTTTTCCTTCCAATTATCTCGCTTTTCTTCCAAAAACTTTGCTCACAAAGTCACAAAAGGGTGAAGCAATTATTTCCCCGAAGTAAAAGGGAATTTTTATTTAATTATCAACTTAGTTTGGCACTAAAAACATGATATGATCAAGAATACAATCATTAAGGAGATAATTTGAGTAGCTCCCTCCTATCCTAGACAGTATGGTAAAAATCTCATCTTAGGTGGTTTCACGGTTACCAAAATTGCGATTAAGTCGTACAATTCCACGGGTTTCAGTATTAATTTCGAGTTGATTCGACTAAAAACCGAGTTTTAGTAAACTCAAACTAAACTAAGTTTACTTGGCTGGACTCGTAGTGAACTTGATAAACTCGCAAGAAATTTATAAGAGTTTTTAAAATATTATTTCATAGTAGTTTTTTATTTTATTTTTGTCATTTAGTTCTTTTTCTATTATGAAACCGGGATCTATTTTTCTTTTATAAAGTGATGGTCTATCTCAACGTACTTGGTCATGATGTGTTGAACTAAATTATGAACTATGCTGATGGCTGCCTTGTTGTCAGAGTATATAGTTTCAGTGGGAGTTCAATCTGTACTTTTATTTCTTCGAAAATTTTGTGGATCCACAATCCTTCACAAATACCTTGAGCCATAGCTATAAATTCAGCCTCTGCACTACTTCCTGTTACCACTCTTTGTTTCTTGCTTCTCCAAGTTACAAGATTACCTAAAACTTAGGTATAATATCCAGAGGTAGATCTTTGATCTGTTATTGATCCTGCCCAATCAACATCCGTGAACATAGAGGCATTCTTTTCATTAGTTTTCTTAAAAAACAAGCCATTTCCCGAATTAGTTTTCAGGTATCTTAGAATTTTGTAACAACCTCAAAATCTTCCTCAAAATGAGAATGCATAAATTGACTTACCATACTAACTGAGAAAGGCAATGTCCTAGGATTGGTCAAATAAATTAGTTTACCAACCAATCTTTGATACATTCCGGTGTCTATAACAATATCCGTTTTCCCCAAAATTTTCAATTAGGTTCCATGGGAGTATCTGCTGGTCTACAACCACTCATTCCAATTTCATTCAAGAGATCTAGAATATACTTTTGTTAGGAAACAAATATTCTCTTCTTTGATTGGGCAACCTCCAAACCAAGAAAGTATCTCAAGAATCCTAAATCATTGATTTCAAAGTTGGCAACTAGTTTCTCTTTCACTCTAGCCATCTCATCTATGTCATTTCCGGTAAGAACAATATCATCGATATAGGTTATTAGTGCTGCGAATTTTCCATTATGGGAGAACTTTGTGAATAATGTGTGATCAATTTGACCTTGAACATAACCTTGATTTTTCATGGACTGGGTGAACTTTTTCAAACAATGTGTGATCAATTATACCATATGTTTGAGTGAAACCTTTAGCAACTGTTAGAATTAGAGTTTGACCTAACTCACCTTACAAAACCGGTTGGTAGAGTGAGGATTGCCCCCACTTATATACACAAGTTCAGGCCATATATTGTCCGATGTGGGACTCTTAACATACCCCCTCACGCCTAGGATTGGACATCTGGAGCGTGGAAATAAATGATGGTGCCCAGCCCGATAGCGAAAACCATAAAAGGTGACCCACCGGATCTTAAACCAGGCTCTGATACCATGTTAGAATTAGAGTTTGACCTAACTCAACCCTACAAAACCGGTTGGTAGAGTGAGGATTGCCCCCACTTATATACACAAGTTCAGGCCATATATTGTTCGATGTGGGACTCTTAACAGCAACCAACCGGACTTTATTTTTTAATTGACCCATCTGAATTGTATTTTAGGATAAACAACCATTTGCATCCCACTTACCTTCTGTTAGTGTCATAATAGTCAAGGTCTTTGTTTTCAAGTGCTCTCATCTCCTCAAGTACAACTTTCCTCCATTTCAGAACTTTTAGAGCATTATGTATATTTTTGAAATTTCAACATAATAGTCCAAGTCTTTGTTTTCAAGTGCTCTCATCTTCTCAAGTACAACTTTCCTCCATTTCAGAACTTTTAGAGCATTATGTATATTTTTGAAATTTCAACAAATAGAGAATTGTGAAGTAAAAGTAGAGAATGATGAAAACAAATTTGAGTAAGAAATAAAATTGGACAAAGGATTCTTAGCGCAAAACTTGACAAATTTTCTAATAGGTATTGGTTCGTCAATATTAGGATATACGGAACGAGTATCAGACACTAAAATAGATTTGCCTTTCTTTTTCTTAGGAGATCGATCATTCTCCGATTTAGATTCATTGCAGTGTTGGGATGTAGACTCATCACTTTCCCTGTGATTTTTTTTTTCTCACAAAGATCTTTCCTTTTTTCAAATCATATTTTTCGTTTGAATATATTTTCTTAAAGTGTTTCATCATTATCATCATGAGAAAATGTAGGTTCATATTTCCTCACTCATAGTAGGAGTAGGTTCAATAGGTGAATCATGGCCATTTGTTGTTAATGTGGAAGTGCAAGTCTTAGAATTTTGTGATATTGGCAAAGATGAATTAAAAAAACTTATATTAGTTTGAAAGCAATGTTACAAACATTTTTGTTACATCCTTAGTTTAAAAGATTTTTGTTACATCCTTAGTTTAAAACCAACAAACCATTTATATCCCTTTTGTGTTGAGAATATCCAACAAAAAACCATTTTATAGCACGTGGTTCAAATTTTCCAATATTTGTGTTCATGAACAAAAGACATGCATACAAAAATTTGTAAAGGCGAATAATTTATAAGTATAACATGATTACTAGGGAAACATACTTTGAAAATATTAATTGGAGTTTAAAGATTAAGGACCTTATAATAGTGGTAAGTATTCCAGCTAGTCATATTAGGATAGGGATAAGTATTCCCACTAGTTATGGAAGACCCTAACTAGGGCTCTGGATACCGTATTAGAGAATAGGAAGTACATTTATATTATAGGAAGTACATTTATATTTTAATCTTCCACAATAGCCGGTATAAATAGGGATATTGCAACTTCATATAGAAAAGGAATATTTTAGGGAATATTCTAGGAGAATATTATTATAATAAAAAAAAAAATATAGAAAATAAATAAATAGGAAAAATGCAGTTACTCTTTCACACTGTTTCTCTTTAGCTAACTTATTTAGCTTACTTCCTGACATCAAACTACACGAAAAATTTGGGACATGAAGGACATCTGTATGGGTTAGACTTGGAGACATAACAATCGAGCCTTTACCTACAATAGTTGAAAAAGAGCTATCACAACTTTTATCTTATTATTACCCGCACAGGGACTTTATGAAAAGCAACATAGATTCACCAATCATATGATCAGTAGCAATTGAATATACTATCCAGGTATGATTAAGGCTGATACTAAAAATGTACCTTTTTGAGCTATGGAGCACGAAGGAGTTGACTCGAGAAGTTTTAACAGTTTGTCTATTTGTTCCGTAGTGGATGGTTGCCTATTTGCTCCGAAGTGAGTGACAACTGAGTTGAGAATGACTCCTACCCTTGATCAGAATTACTAGCCTGAAATACACGACCCTCATTAGCACTTTTCTTCTTCTAGTTCCAGTTATTAGGTTTTCCATTGAGCTTCCAACATGTTTCACGAGTATGCCATGCACGCTTGCATTGATCACACCATGGTTTGTCTGACTTCCTACCTTCACTGAAGTTTCTAGCGACCATAACAGAGCTTTCATGTTCAGTACTCTGAGGCATCTTTCCCATCATAACACCTTGTTGTGCCTCTTCCCTCCATATTTTAGAATTTTTTTTCCAGAGTTGGTAATTATGTCTTTCTTAAAATTCGGCCTCCAACTTCATCAAGATTTTTATTTAATCCAACAAGAATTATGAAAAATACAACAATCGTTTTCTTGTCTCTTGAAGAACAAGACACTATCTTCTGCACATTTTCAGTTGTGATCATAACAAATATCTAATTCTTGTCATAGGGTTAACATTTCATTGTAAGAAGTTACATCCCTATCGTGTTGCTTAGCATGCCATAACTTCGACTTCATACCGAAGATTTGCGAGGAATTGAGAATATCAGAGTATTTTTTCGTGACAGCTTCTACACTGTCTTTGCAGACGGTAAAAACATATAGGGCTTGCCCATTCCGGTTTCCATAGAGCCTACTCTTAGAGTTGATAGAATCATAAGGAAAGAGAGTTGATAGAATCATAGCGCCTAAGGTTAAATCAGTGGAACCAAGGTAATTTGAAAAACATTGTTTGAAAGTATGAATTGGAGTTTGAAAATTTAGAATATTGGATGACATTCTGGTAATTAAATACGAAGCAGTTAAGACTGCTTCACCCATAAGTAGTTGGTTACTTTGTGAAAAGTAAAACTCAAGCTAATTCCAAAAAATTTCTATTTTTTCTCTATGTCACTCCATTTTGTTGGGGAGTATTAAGGCATGAATTTTGATGTACAATTCTGTTTTGACGGAAAAAGTCACTCAAATAAGTGTTAAAATATTATTTGCTATTATCGCATCTAAAAACATGAATGGTAGTGTGAAATTGATTTTGAACCATTTTGAAAAACTCCTTTACAACATGATAAATACCTGACTTCCCCTTTAACAAGTATGTCTAATATACTGTTGAGTGGTCATTTATAAATGAGACAAACTATTTTTTGAGTGATAGTGTACTCATATGGTTAGGACCTCAAAAATCAATTATGAATAAGAGAAAAGTTTTGTTGGTTTATATGGTTGTATTGGAAAATGAGAGTGATGATGTTATGTAAATTCACATCCTTCACATTTAACATAACATTGTCATCATTATCTAAAAAAAAACTTAAAATGATAACATATTTAGTAAGTAGTTATAGTTCAGAACCAAGATCAAAGTAGTAGAGTCCTTCATTCTCCTAAGCACTACCAATCATCTGCCCTGAATTCAAATCCCTAAAAACATAATGAGTACAGAAGATATTAGTTTGAATTTTTTTTCTTGGGCAAATTTACTGACAAACATTAGACTACAAGTTAATTTTGGAACATGGTTTAAGAGTCATATTTTGAGACAACACAATTGAATCTTTACTTGCAATAGTTGAAAAAGAGCCATTTACGACTTTTATTTTTTAATTATCTGCACAGTGAAGGTGAATCTCGATTAAAATATGCAGCATAAAACAAATTTTTTCTTTAGGTCGATTCTTATGAATGAGAATAATATGTGATAGAATGATTTCCTTTTGTGGCGATTAACCGTTGATGCATAATCCAGAGAACAATCACGGGTGGTGTACGAACAACAACACCTTTACTTAGTCCACACGAACAGAGTGCCTTCAATCTCATTCCTAGCTGTTTTGAATGAATACTTTGAGAGACAGAGAGAGAAAGTACGGTTAGGGTTTCACAAATCGAATTTCATCAAGTGTAAATACTTCGACACAAGAGTTCTATTTATAAAACCACTTGTGTGGGCTGCAAGTTGAATAAGCCTACTTAAGTGTACCGTACTTTACGGTGTATTGTATTCCACTTTAGTGCACCGTATTTTACGATGTTTCGTAATTCACTTAAGTACGCCGTATCTTACGGAGTACACCGTATCTTATGGTGTACCGTATTTCTATAGTTAATGCTAGTGCTTCACAAGACTGCACAATTGAATAAGCTTCACTTGTTCATTTTACTTCTCATCACTTTGTCGTTATGCATGTTACTCTGTAGGTGATGTTGACAATTATACCAAATCACACATTTACTATAATAAACATAATAAACAGTGAGCGGTATCCAACAACAATTCACTGCTACCAAAGTTACGAAAATATCATGTGATGTGATGAAACTTTTCCATGATAATGTTTATGTGTACAAATCACCCTTTTCTCCTCATGTCCATATTGAACACAAGGCATAAATCTTGTCATTCTTCTCCAGTTCAATATTGAACACTTATGGTGTGTTTGATTTACTAAAAAACGAGGGACCGGACAAAACAACTTTTTTTTTTTACTTTGTTTGATGCAAAAACTTATAATGGGACAGGACATAATATATGGCAAGGGACAAGACAAAAACATAAATTATTGTCTCTCACTAAACCATGAGACAACTTTTTTTTCAAACACTAATTATCAAAAAGTATCAAAACATTATTTTTAATCTCTATCTATTTAGAATTTTGATTTATAAATATAATATTAATATTTTATTTAGTAATAAAGAATACTCCCGTCGTTTTTGACTTTCACTAATATTAAGAAACGTAATAATTGTGGTATGGAAAAGAGAAATTATAAAGAGTTTTACAAAATTGTCCTTCATTAGTGATATTGGAAAGACAAATTTACATAATTGAAAGGAAAAAGAATAATAATTATTTAAGGGCATAATAGGAAAAATAATATTAATGATTCATTGATATTATAAAATGACTTATATTGTGGTACAAAATATTTTTCCAAAGCGACTTATAATAAAACACAGAGGTAGTATTATAATAAAATTATATTATTTTTGTCCGATACACAGACATATCAAATAAAGTAAAGTAATATTTTTTTTCTCTTCATCATTTTTGTTCTCTTTCTTATTATTTAATATTTTGATTCATGAATATCAATTAAAATATTTAGTAAAATTTATATTATTTGATGCACCGATATATCAAACAAAATAGACACAAAGTTGCCCAGTGCATCGGCCATCGAACACAGTACAATACAAAACGTTGTCTTGTACTGTTCTGTATTGTCTAGTATTGTTTTGTCCAATACTTCTTATTTTGCAAATCAAACGCACTCTTAGACATTTATGCTGTTGCGCAGGATGAGCAAATTCTATCTAGATCACTCATATCCTCAACATGATTTATGGAAGACCAGTCAACCATCTTGTAGTCATCCTGTTATGGACAACGTCTGAATGACAATTAAGTACTCGACTCCACATCACATCTAGGGTCCATAGTGATTTCAAGTCGAAGGCTGATATACACCATTATCACCTTGAGAATAACTTATGATACTTGCATAACATTCTATGTAGTATTCTCAAGGTGAGAATTTGATATAAATATTACTCCTAATATGTATACCTATGTGAAGACTTGATAACTCTTTATCCATGATCGTGAGATGTGATCATCAGACTATCCACATAATAGTCTCAATGCTTAATGATATCTAGGGGTGTTCATGGGTACGGGCCAACCCGCGAACCCACTCACCCAACCCAACCCAACCCTTATTTTTACCCAACCCAATCATGCACGGGTTCAACCCGAACTAACCCATTCAAACCCATTGGTGTTTGGTTCGGGTAACGGGTTTGAAGTTTTAAATCCAAGAACCCGCGGACCCAACCCATTAATATATATCACTATTTTTATTTAATTTTATTTATAAATTATCTAGCATAATTCTTAGAATGCATATATTTTTTAATATAATTATAGTTTTTATTAATTGTAAAAACATAAGTCTAAATCAAATTTGAGAGATCAATTTTATCTATTCAAAGAGAGATATATCTTACTTTTTATATTATACTTTACACCATTTGTATATTTTTCTAATTTTTTATTAACCAATAAATTTTATTCAAATTGAATACTAAAAGTTTATGATTTTTTTAATTTCTTTTGTAATATAAATAAGTTAATTAAATGATATATTTTATTTAGAATTTGAAAATTATGTTAAGTGGATGACCCACGAACCCAACCCAACCCAACCCATTGATAAGCGGGTTGGATTGGTTCGGGTATAATCTTGAAATTACGGGTTGAACACTCAACCCAACCCAAAGAATATTGATCGGGTCGGGTATTGAATTTAATCAAATTAGACCCAACCCAACCCGCGAACACCCCTAATGATATCCCATTTCACAATAAAGCTTGATTGCAGATACTTTTAGAATAGTGTCTGTCCTTATGTTTAATGGAGTATCTCGATTAAGTTACACTTAATGCATCATCAAACAAACTAGCTATTCTAGGAATTTAATTACTTTTGAAAAACAAACATACTAAAAAAATGTCTTAATACAATTAATAGATAATTCGATGTAAGTATCAAATTCTAATAAAATTATTGATCTCTAGGACTTACACCAACACACATGGGTTATAAGAAGAAAATTAAGTAGATTCACCTGACATGTAATTAGTTGCATGCGAATCTATTATCCAAGTGTGGTTCAGAGTGACACTAAGAAAGATACCTTTATGTGCTCTATAGCAAGTAGGAGTTGATGACTGGAGGAGCTTGACCAACTTTTGTCAATCTATTTCAAAGTGATTGAAAGTTGAGTTGAGGATGACTCTTAGAATTACTAGCTTGAAGCATGTTGGAATTAGTAGCAATCATTAGTATGGGAAGTTGTAGCAATCTAGTTAGTCTTGCACCTAGGAAATAACATACACGCACCTAGAAAATATCATTGTTATTAATCTCATTGTAAATGTACATTGCATTTATGTCTAGTAGAATGTATAAATGACAGACCAACTGTGTAGAAATTACTCAAGCATTTCACAAATATCTTAATACTCTATCAAAATCTCTTAATATGGTATTAGAGCTGGTTCATTTTTCTTATAAGGGTTTCTACCTCTGGTCTCGTAGAACTTTTGAATCTTCCTTAGTTTGTAAAATATAATATCCAAACAACAGTTCTTCACTCCAAAAGTCTTGTTACCTTCATTTTCTTGTCTTCATCTCTAGTTGTTGCTTACTGATCTACTCAGTTTTTTTGAAGAAAATGGATCGTCCTCAATGCATATATTGCAAGTCATGCTACTCTCTTCACGGTCTTAAAAAAAAATCATCTCATAGATCGACTGCCACTGGTGTTATGTTTCTGCTACCTTCATATCTCAATCTTGTAACAATCAAAATCTTTGAATAATTGAGCCTTTGATCACATTGCTGGTAATCTGTTAGACTTCTTCTAATGGCAGTTTATAAGCATTTGGGAGAAGTTATTATGGCAGTTATATTATTTAGGAATAAATAGGGAAAGAATATGAGAAACTAAGGATGGATAGTTATTGAGTGGTTTTGGGTGGGAGAGACCAAACTCTCAAATTCTTGGAGGGAGAGACCAAGACGCTCGAAATTCTTAGATAAGAATTGCTTTATATCTACTCTATCATTGTCTCTCTAAACTTTCTTTGATGTACTAGCATGTTATTTCTATATTAATAATATAAACAGTTGTTCTAAACAAATTCTACAAAGGATTGTTCTATCATAATCTTTCCTTATTCTCTTCCATATCCTCTTTCAAAGGAATCAATCATGTTTCTGTCATTCCTTCTATAATTTTAAAATTTGTTTTGTTCATATTTGATTGTCCTTTTGAATTGATCTCCCTTAGGCAATCTTACTCGGGCTCTAAACTGCTCAGTAACCTTTGATGTTGGTTTGTTTACTATACAAGAATGTGATATATGTCATGAATCGCATAGTCTTTATTTCCTCCAATTAGTTCCTTTTGTAAGTTGTACTGTGATTGAGTCTCCAAACCTTCTTTATGAACGATTGGGTCATCCAAGTTTGTCAAAATTAAAACAAATGGTTTCCAGTGTTATCAAATTGCTGTGCCATGGCTGCTATGACCGATATACATGGCGGTTTTTTGGCTCGACACAATGATAAATATTGGCCGCTATTGTAGGGTTTTCCGCCATAATCCGCAATAACGGCGTTGCAAAGCAGCCGGTATGGTGGGATTTTGGCTCTCCGCCATGGTCCGCTATCCGCCATCGACAACACTGATGGTTCCGAATCTTGCAAAAATTTCATCATTAAATTGTGATTCGTGTCAACTAGGCAAGCATGTTCACTCTTTTCTACAACAAAGTTGAAAGCCGAGTATATTCTCCCTTTTTGTCATCCATTCAGATATATGAGGGCCAAATCGTGTCTCTTCTAATGGCTTCCAATATTTTATTACTTTCTTTGATGAATTCTTCCGATGCACTTGGGTTTTCTTAATGAAAGAACGATATAAATTTTTGTCCATTCTCACCACTTTTGTCAATGAGATTAAAACTCAATTCGATAAGAAAATCAAAATTCTTAGAAGTAATAACACAGGAATACTTTTCTTGTAGGCTTTCTTCTTCTTTGTCATCACATGACATTCTCCACCATTCCATTGTTCTCATACCCTTAACATAATGACATAGTAGAAAAAAAGAATATGCTTCTTGTTGAAAATGCTCTGACCTTGTTACTTCATGCAAATGTACTTGTCTGATATTGGGGTGATGCAGTTTGGACATGCTTTTTGATTAATCGAATGCCTTCTTCCTCTATTGATCATAAAATATCATGTTCCATTTTATTTCCTAAAAACCGTTGTTTTGTACTGTTTCTTGTATATTTGGATGCACCTGTTTAGTTCATGAGTTCTCTGATAAACTTTCTGCTCGAGCCATAAAATGTGTTTTTTCTAGGGTAGTCTTGGTTATAAAAGGGTTACAAATGTTACTCCCTTGTGCAGAATCATTACTAAATTTCTGCATATGTAACGTCTTCGGAGAAAATTTTTACTTCTCACCCTCCATAGTTGAGTTTCATACTACTAAAAAAGTTTATTTTTGATTCCTTATATTGGTATGTCGCCTTCCTCTCTTCCAGAATTAATTTTGACTACAAATGTTCCTGACATTCCTCTTATTGAGCAATCACAAAGATCACCCATCGTATACCAACATTGTCCATATGCTGCTAATACAGAGTTGGAAGGCACTCAAACACCATTTCAATTATGTTCTGCACCAACATATGTTCCTACTACAAACCTTCTTGACGAAAGACGTAACTTGCCCATTGCTGTTCGTAAAGGTATTTGGTCTACTAGCAATTTCCATCCTACTTATAACTTTCTAAGTTACTATCTTCTTGAAGAAAGACCTAACTTTCCCATTGCTGTTCGCAAAGGTATTCGGTCTACTAGCAATTTCCATCCTACTTATAACTTTCTAAGTTACTATCGTCTCTCTCCTTATTATTCTTTTGTGTCATCTATATCTTCTATTTCCATTCCTAAAAATGTTTTCGAGACACTTGATCTTTCAGGATGACTACAAACCATGATTAATGAAATGCAAGTTTTAGATCATAATGGTACTTGGAAATTAACTCTTCTCCTCTAGGGTTGGATTTTAGTGATACTTCCTGGTCTGTAGCCAGGATGACATCACTTAGATTTCTTCTCGCCATTGTCGTCATTTGAAACTAGCCTTTTCATCAACTTGACATCAAAAATGCATTTGACTTATAACATCAAAAATGCATTTGACTCAAAAATGCATTTGACTTATATGCTCTGGCTTGAGGGGGAATGTTGGCTTTTTCATATAAAAATATATTAAGAATAGAACATTCCATACCATATCTCGTAAATATACCATAGTAAATTCTTTATGCAATCAATACAGTTAATTGTGTAAATTCTTATATAATAGAATTATGAGTGCTATTCAGTAACACAATTTTATCTAAATGTCTCTCTTTCTCTCGTATTTCAGTGATTAGTTTGGAATGTTTATGAGCATACTCATTTGTACAAACCAATTTGAAGTTTATTGAAAAATAAATTTCCATGAGATGGTAATAGTGATAAGAAGTTATAAATAAAATTTAGGCATAATTAGTCACGAAGTCCTTTAATTTAATTTAATTTAATGTTTCACTTTATTTTCTTACCTAATAAACATTAGATATTAGTCCCCTTAAAAACTGTTCCGTTAGTTTAATTGATCATTTCCGTTAAATTTTGTGAAAAAAACGTAAACATCTGCATACGTGGCATGACAATAAGACAATTATTAAAAATCTGAGTCGTATTATAAAGTAGGGTTTCTTCTTCTCTCGTTTCTGATTCTTGCGTTCATTATATTCTTCAAAATTCTTCTTCCTTCTTTTGCTGCGTTTTCTAGGGTTTGATCATCATATCTTCAACATTCATCTTCAATTCTCCTCTCTAATGTCAAAAAATTCAAGCAGGGTTTCAATGTCAAACAACCAAAGTTTTGGGATAGTTTGAACGAATTATATATCAAACTGTCCCAAAATTTTGGTTGTTTGACATTGAAACACTGCTTGAATTCTATTCTTTGACATTGAAGAGAAGAATTGAAGATAATGAACAAACCCCAGAAAACGCAACAAAAGGAAGATGAATTTTGAAGAAGATAATGAACCCACAAATTAGAGAGAAGTAGAAACCCTATTTTATAACGCATATGCTTAGAGAGAAGTAGAAACCCTATTTTATAACGCATATGCTGACTGAGATTTGTAACAATTGTCTTGCTGTCATCCCACGTCTGCAGAAGGTAATGTTTTTTTCACAAATTTTAACGGAAATGACCAATTAGATTAACGGAACCGTTTTTACGGGACTAACATCTAACGATTTTTAGATAATAGAAATTTAATGGGAATGCACTGACAGTGTAAAGCAGTTTTACACTGTCAGTGAATGATAACCGTTAGACTTTATTTTTATATTTGACTTTTATTTTAAATATACTAAGTTAATAGACTAAAACATGCATTAAGCCTAAAATTTAAATAAAATACTCCCTCCATTCCTATTTATAAGCAAATTTTGACTTTTTAAGTTCATTGAATAAATGATGTATTTGAACTACATATAGGTTAGATACATTAGTTATTCAATGAACCTTAAAAGTTAAAAGTTGCTTATAAATAGGAATGGAGGGAGTAGTATTTTTAGAATAATAAATAGACCACACCGAAATCATATTTCATCTGTGTTTAGCTCATTTATCTATTAGTGAGATCCTTTAGATGTAGAATAACCTATTTAATCAGATTAATACTTTAACATAATTGAAAACTTTGAAATATATCATGTTATTGTTCTACATATTTTAATATGAAAAATAGACATTTGAAAGAAAGTATACATATTTGAGATGGAAAAAAAAACTAATAATTTTAGAGTTAAGATTTGAGGGAAATTAAGGAGTTTTAATACATAAAGGAAATTTTTTGAGCAAAGGAATAATTTAGTTTTGAAATTTTAGAAAGTTTTAAATAATAACGAAGGCTTAGGTCATAAGGAGGGTATGTGATAGTAACTTAGTAAAAGATGGCCTTATTCTTAACAGTGGTGAGAGTTGACAGATATGAAGATAGGGGAACTGCCCATATTCTTCATATTTTTTTAGGGTTTAATGTATGGAATTTTACATCGGTATCAATCAGGCACCGCAGAATATGCAATATAGTTGTGTGTGGTTTTGATGTTTTTATTTTTGACAAGGATTTGATGTATATTCATGCTCTCAAAATTGATTTGTTTGTGTTATAAATTTATTAAGATTAGTATTGTCTTCATTATTTAAAATTCTTTCATAAATTGATGGTAATATTACTGTGAAGGTTGTACGAGGCCAGATCGAGAAAACAACTGGTATCAGGAAGTGGCTTAACCAAACAACAGAGGCTGCACATCCATCGGCTCAACTAAACAGCACCACTTCTGAACCTACTTTTGCACAACCTTCCATGTCATTTTCTCCTTTCCAAACTCCTGAAGAAGATAATAAGAAGGCGGCAGCGGCTGTTGCTGCTAAGCTTGCCGCCTCTTCATCATCTGCTCAGATGCTTGCATCTGTTCTTTCTTCTCTAGTGGCTGAAGAAGCGGCCTCCAATAATGGTGGTTTCAATTCCAAAGGATTTACATCGGGATTACCTATGTTCAACCCAGAGAAAAGACCCAAAATTGAAAAACTATTGCCGGTTTCTGATGTTAACAATTCTGATATGGTGAGCTCTTCCTTTTTCACCAATTTGCAACAGCCATTGTCAACTAATCCGCAGCATCCACCGTCAGCCAACATGCAAACCATATCTCAAGCCAATCAATTACAAGCTGCATTTGTTTCAGCACCGCTTCCGCCTCAGTATGTCCAACCAACTAGTTTCATGGATGGAGGAATTCCTTACGGATACATGTCGAATAATCTACCACCTCCACCTCCTTTTCCTCCACATGCTGCATCAGGGTTATCAATGCCTAGCACTCAACCAGTACAGCAGTCATCGCCAGGAGGATTTTACAGGCCTCACGGCATTGGATTTTATGGGCAAACCCACCCGTCAACCCCACCACCAGTTCATAGGCATTGATTGAGCTTTGTTCAAAGACAATCAGCCAACATAGAGGCAAAACCTTTGTAGGTTGTTCCTCTCTGAAATTGCTGTAGGCTGAGGATTTTCCTTGAGGCTGTATAATGATGTAAATTATTAGATATATATAAATCTGGCCAGAGTTCTTCTGTATCCTTAAACACCCATTCCTTTTTTTATTTTGCTTACTACCTAATTTTTATGAAGCATCACAATGTCCCTGTTATGATGCATATGAATTCTTGTTTCTGTGAAGCTGCCTATGGGGAAAACCATAAGCAGCTGATGATATTCACCTCTAGATGACACCATCTCATGGTATGCTTTCCTACAGTCCTGAGGTTGGCTGTAAATGTAGAGTAGTACTAGTATCTATTGACAGATGAATATATGGTGTTGGTATTTTAGTTTCATGTTAATGTCTGTATGGCGTATTTCGAGAGTGTTTATTCGAGCAAAGGTTTCGGATGAAAAACACCTTACATCCTAGACACAATTCATTTATTTATCTGCTCTTTTGAACTAGTGTTGATGTTTTGGACAATGAACTTGTCCATAATATTTGATTAAACTGTCTTTGGGATATTCAAACCTGTTGGATGGTGCTGAAGTGATTGTTTATTTGGACATACTTTTATGATTGGACTAAACTTATGCAAGTCTTGTAAGAGTAGTGTTTATAACTAGCATATGACCTGTGTTTTGTACAAGTTTATTTATTTATTCATCATCATCATCATCATCATCATCATCATCATCATCATCATGGTTGTTGGAACCTAAAATAGAAAGTTGAGATTTATGAGTGATTATGTTAAGTTGTTGTTCCAACAGTTCAAATGCGGAATAAAATGCGTATAGTCGGGTATAGTCGGGTTGTGAGTGAGTTTAACCTATAATACTTGTTATGATGTTCCATTGTGTTTCTATGAAGTTTTATTGGATTTTGGTGTAAGAAAAAAGATATATTTTTCAGCTTCTACGTAATCGTTAACCGATTAATAGGATATGATTAATTTGTTAATGCATGAAAATTGTGTTTTACGTGAAACTGTGACTGGTTAACCGATTAACCTGATATGGTTAACCGGTTAACCTAAAGTGCCTCTAACTCTCATTTGGCTACTATCTTAGATTTTTCAACCGTGTTAACCGGTTAATCATATTTCGTTAACCGATTAACACTCTTATAAAATGTGAAAATCTTTAAAAATCCATAACTTTTAAACTGTGATCCTGATCGAGGCGTACTTGGTACCGTTAGAAATTTATGGCAATGCTCTACCCATATTTTTTTAATAAAAAAATATGAATGATTTATTATTTGATTTTAAAGTAGTATTTTTAATGTTAAATTCTGACTATTTGATTTTGTTTAATTTTATATTCAGTAAATGGTATGTTCAAATTTATCATCTATCGGATCTATTGAGCAATTTTTTAATGAACCATTTATATAAATATAATATATTAACTCTTATTGATGAATTATATAATAAAATTGATTTTTTTACTCAAATAATTCATACTCTCAAATTAATTATCGAAATAATCCATGTTTCAGAAAAATTTATAAAATATCCTACTTTCAAACTAAAAAAATTGAGACGAAATGTTGTCAGACAAATTGACAACATCATTGTTTTTAAGAGGAGTCGTCAATTTGGATTGGCGAGTGCACATGATATTGCCAATTCAATTGGCGTTAATGTACAAGTGTATAAGGGGGGCGCCAATTGGTCGGACAACAATGTACGTGCAGAATTCTATTAATAAAAATAGAATATAATATTTAATTAAAAATACTTTTAGAGACACTAATGATGACGATCAGGTTGGTCATAGTGGCCACCGATTCGACACCTCATAACTACCCTAAATTGTTGCACTCGTTTTTTATTCACTCCCAGTGTTTGAGAATTCAAGGACTCAAGAACATTAGTAGAATCCCTTAAAATTTCTTTGTATTTCTAAGAAGTCTTGTGTATGGAGCAACACGATGTCGTAACTGAGTTCGTGATCCATGCCATAGTAATTTGGATGTGTTGATGAAGTCATTGGTGTGCGACCTGAACGATTGAAGGGAGACATTGGTGTGAACGATTCGTTGTAGAAAAGTTAAAATGGTTGTTGTGATGTTTGAGTATTTTGTCTACGGTGTGATGTTTGGGTGTTTTGGCTATGATATGATGTTTGAGCGATTTGGCTATGGTACGAGGAAAGGTTGTTGTTATACATTCCTTGGGTGTTTTGGCTATATTTGGATATTATGTTGGGGACATATATATTTTGCGTGTCTTGATAATTATCATTTTGTCCGCAATGGTATAAGGAACACTCTTGGTATTGTGGTTGAGTGTCTGACATGTTTTGATTGTGAGTTTGTGTGTTTGTGTGTTGCTAAATTTGTTGGATAGGGGGTTGTGAGTAACAAGTCTGGTAATTTTCTAGGGGGTTAGATGTTGAAGTTCTTGCGTGTAAAGGATTTGTCGTGTGTCGTATAAATACCTCTCTTCGGAGACAAACCCCGTTGCAACCGATCCGTATCAAACCATATAAGTGTTATATGGTTTAGACGGGGTTGACATTACAACGTCATGTAAGATATGGTTACGATGATTCCTCCATTTGCGACACTCAGATTTATCAAAGTCCTTCCAATTGTCAAAGTTTCATTGTTCATTAGTTATTCTCTGTGCCATTGTCTGAGGCATGTCGGGGGATCTAGAATATTTTGAAGCATTCTGAACTGCAGTTTGACACGGTCACTGTGGTGCATCTCCATAATGGTGAACCTGATTATCGGCGTGCATGCAGTCAAACGACTGCATCTTCTTTTCTGACTTCATGTTGATGTTCCAAGTTTAGATATTGGTGCCAAATGATCTGTAGAAGAAAAAAAATAGATCTTAAAATGGCTAATATTAAAAATAAATTGATTCGTTTAGTGGCAATACATCTCAAAGTGTTAGGTGATCCAAGATATAGTGATATTGAATGATATAATATTTTGGACCATGGACGGTTTCAAGGCCAGACCAGGCTAGACATGTGTCCAGTCTCTGGTCCAAAAAACTTCCTAGTTTACACCAAAATTTTGAAAATTGCGGCTGTTAAAAAGTGCTATTACGGGCCGTTTAAACCGACACAATTAACAAAAATACATAAAAATACAAATTTAAACCAAAAATTAAATTATAAAAGTGTTATTACGGCAGTTTAAACCGCCACAAATAACGAAAATGCAGAAAAATACAAATTAACAAAAAATTAAATTATTAAAGTGCTATTACAAGAGTTTAAAACGTCAGAATTAACAAAAATGCAGGAAAAATATAAATTTAAGGTAAAATCCCTTTTTGGTCCCTCAACTATAGGCCATTGTTCACTTTGGTCCCTTATCTTTTTTCGTGTCAAATTGGTCCCCTAATTTTCAAAACGATGTAAATCAGTCTCTGTCGTCTACTCCGTTTGTCAATGTCTATTAATAATCCACGTGACACATTTGATCAACTATTGTAAAGGAGTTAGCGTTGGTTTTTCCGACGCTAAAAACTATTTCTGGATTTTTATCGTTCATCTCCATCATCCACCAATATCATCATCATCCATCACCATCTGGTCGACTTCATGTTCACATACATAAAAATATTGATTAAATTTCGTCAATATTGATTAAACAAAAACAGAAACAACATATAACTCTTGATTAAATTTCCAAATTCACACGCTTTCCATCTCGCCCCTTTTCCACCTTTAACACTCTATTAAGGTTTCCAACCCCCTTTTCCTCTCTCCATCGAACCTCACTCTTCGCCTCTAACTTTAGGAAAAAATTTGACAAAGAAAGAGTTGGCATTCAATCTGATGCCAAACAAGGATTCATTAAGAAGATTTTGTTGATGGTGGACAATTTCGAGAGAGTTAAAGGACAAATTGAAACGGCGACTGAGAAAGAGAAGAAGATAAGGGACCAAAATGAACCATATAGTTAAGAGACCAAAAAGGGTATTTTGTCTAAATTTAAACCAAAAATTAAATTATAAATTAAGAAAAAAATACATATATAATTTTGTAAATTATGGTTTAAACAAAAATATATATATTTTTATGCATAAAAATACAGGTTTAAACCAAAAAAATTCTAAATTATACAAAAAAAATATTTTTATGCAATTAAGAATACATTAAATAAATTTTTTTGATATTATAATATTTAAATTCAACTACATTACAAAAAATGCAAGAATTGAAATAAATAATAAAGTTATAATTTAGGACCAAAGTAACCAAAAATTAAAAAATGAATACTTAAAAGAAATAAAAATTAACATAAAAGAAACAATTAAATTTGTTTTTCCATTGGTCGCCTTACCGTCTATAAACAACCTCAGTAACATGTACACATCCTCTAACGTTATGGTACATTTAACGGTTGGAGAAAATAAAGTGTGTGCTCGGGACGCCATCTCTCTTGTAAAGCTAGTATAAACTTAACATCAACCTGTCGCTCCCAAAAGATGAGGCTGAGCTCAAATGAGGTACAGACGCGAACGGTCGGCGAAAGGATGAAATGAAAAGAGTCGCCAGCTAGGCATTTTTATCCCGAAGGAAAGGCAATGCTGCATAGACCTAGAAAGATATGGATAAGACGGTTGCGAACCAGAGAGACTGAGAAAGGGGGTTGGTTACAACCTGGGAAGGTATTAGCACCCAGATTGTCCGTCGTACTCGACGGGATCCACGCTTAAAAGATTTGTGTTTTAAAGGGGTAGTGTCAGTGCAATCTGTGTATAAAGAGCTGGGAAAGAATGTACAGGTGTCTGTGTAAAAGAAGTGTGAAGTGTGTAAATGTACAGTGTCAGTGTAAGAACAGGAATGAAATGCTCAGGACCATGAGGCTTAAAGAATAAGGCTGGGAAGAGGGGGAATATACAGAGACTTTTGTTCGATAACTGTTGAGTTATGCCTACGTATCCTCTCGTGCAATGAGGAAGTCAGAACACCGTAGTTCGACCCAAAGAGACTGAAAGATAAATTGACTTGTGAACTGCTTACTTGTCTATGCTCAAGTGTATGACCTGTCTGGCTTAGGTGCAAACTGTCTTGCATTAAACGGAAGAAGCAAGTTCTCGTTTGTGAGTGAAGATGATGAGAAAAGAATCCCGAAGGAGACGATTATTGTTTGTTTTTGAATTTTCAGTCTTTTATTGCTTTTGGAAGTTTTCCATAAGTTAATGAGCTTAAGCCTAAACCAATGGGTTAGTAAACTCATCACATCCTCCCTCTGATTAGGGGTAATGAGAATACCTTAAGTGTGAAGTCAGCATCTCACACTTAATCACCTTTGATGTAGGATTAAGATCATTAACCTACTTGTGATTATTTAGATGTTTTTGTTGTTTTTGTTTAGTGTTAAGTAATGAGGTTAAGCCATAATCAGGGATTAAACAGACTCATTACACCATCCTAATAGAAGGATAATAGATGAGAATGTTTAAGCTGAGGAAAGCTCCTCAACTTAATCCATGATTAGGGATTAAACTCATGACAAAACAAAGCCTTTATTAAGTGGATTTTAGTTAATGATAAGGTGATGAAGGGATTTTTAGGGTTTGTAAGACAACTTGAGGGGGACTTGTCCATTAACACTAGGGTTAGTCCTTCTTAACCAATTAAGGAAGAATTAGAACCCTAATGCAAGGCCCAAGTTACAAGCTTGATGTCTTGATGATTATTAAGTGGATTGATTAAAGGATTTAAACACATTAAGGGTTTAACACTTAGGGTTAAAGTTATACACTCCATCCTAATAGAAGGATGCAGGCATAAGCTTAATCAAAAAGCCTTAAAGCCTTTAGGGTTTAGTCCCTGATTATGAGATGAGAAGAAGAGACTCAAAGAGACACAAAGGTAAAACTAAGTGGGGGACTAATCAACCCTAATTGTTATCATGCTTGGTCATTCCTAGGGTTTGTGAGGTTTGCAAGAAAGATCTTCAAAGAACCACCAAGGAGAGAAGCAAATGAGGATCAAAGAGAAGCAAAACAACTTGCTTCACTTAAGAAGTCAAGTTGCTTGAAGAAAGAAGGTGAGGTGAACAAGAATGAGCAAGATCAATCCAAACGCATACAAGAAATACAACAATGGTGCATAAGAGAGATGAAAAGAGATTGTGAGAAGTGAAGGCAAATTCACTTCTCAAAGTTACTTACCACCTGAAAGGTTAGCAAAAGAAATGAAATGCAATGCAAATGAGATGCAATGACATGGTGCAAGACAAAACCAGAAGCATGAGTATGATGTTAATGATTCTATGAGGTGGTGCAAACATGAGACAAGGCATGAGGATGATCATACAAACATGTGGATGCAAGAGAAGCATGCTTAGAACCATGAACATACACGAAAAGTTAAGGAATGCAAATGACATACAACATGGCAAATGGATGATGCAATGATCAAACATGATCCTAATATGTCCTAAGATGTGTTATGGATCAAATGGATGCATAAAATGTCATGGCAAGTCATGGTGTGCAAGCAAATGCAAGATGAATGCAAAAGGAAGCCCAAATTAGGGTTTATGATCAATGCACAAAACAAAAATCAAAATCAGAAGCAAACATCAAGATGAAAAATTGAAAATGCATTCCAAGGAACCCTAAACCTATACAAACTCACTGCCCAAAGGAGGGGATCCAATCCTTAACCTAGTGTAAGTTATGAATTTCTTAAGATTTCTAGGGTTTTAAGGTACCTTGTCAAGAAAAATGTCAAACAAAATGAAAATGCAAGATCAATTCATGCCAATTTAATCCTATAAACTACATGCTATACAAGATGCAATGCAAAAAGAATCAAAGTCCAACTCTCAAAGACTAGGCAGAAATGAATTTTCAAAGATTGGATCAAAATAATGCCTTGAAATGAAATTAATTCCATGGAAAATTGTCAAAAGACATCAAGATCAAAAAAGAAATTTGGTTTGAAGGTTGGACAATGTTTCTAAATGGTTTTGAATGTTTCATGAATTTTTTGGTGATTTTTAAATACTTAAAAGTATTTTTAATTAATTAATTCTCATTAATTAATTAAAAATAATCTTTTAAATGATTTAAAAATATTTTTTAATGCAAAAAATAAAAATAAAAATGTTTTTGGTTTCTGAAAATTAATAAAAGGTTGTATAAAAATTTTCAGAATTTTTAAAGGTGTTTTACTATTTTTAATAAATTGTGCAAATAAAATACAAAATAAATGAAATAAAAATTAAAATATGAGAAGTATGCAGAAAGAGAGGCCAGGATTGAATCTGGGAAATGGTTTGTTGACTGCGCGCCAGATCCTGTGGCTGGAATTCAAACTGACTAATCCTAATTAATTAAATTAAATAAATGAGATTAGGGTTAAGTGAGGAATCTGGGCCATTCATGCGCGCGGGAGATTGACTAAGTCAACCAGATCAAGGGTTCACATTCAAACCTGGCTAACCCTAATTAATTAGCCCTAATTACTTTCAGGTCACCGGAGACGAGCTCCGGTCGTCTTCTCCGGTGACCTCCCTCCCTGAAAATCTCCAAAACACTCCCTAGGTCAAATCAAACCCCCCAAATCTCCAGAAATGATCCCCAAGCCCCCTAGAACAAGAATCCAGCCTCAAAACTCATTTCTTTCCACTCAAAACCATGATTCGAATCAAAAATGCAAAAATGGCCAAACTTTCAGAGATGCAATACACACTCAATACTTGATCATTTTCAAAAATAAAAGGTTCAGTGAACTCAGGGAAGCATGTAGATCATTTTAGAAACAAGAAATAAGAGTTCTGGAAAAATGAATTTCCAAGGCTACCTGAATCGAAGCTTTGATTTCTAGCACTTTCTGGCTGGTCTCTTGCTTCCAATCACCTCCAATGGACCTCCTGAGAAGCTTTCAATGCTTGTTTGAAGTTTACAATGGCTGGTTTGAAAGATAGCTGAAGTTCTGCTCAAAGAGGGGCAGGAATCGTATTTTGGTTTCAGTGAGTTTCAGGCTATGGTGATGGGTGGTTTGTGATCAGTGAAGCATGCTGAGTTGGTTTGTGAAGTTGGTTTGTGTGTTTGCAGCTTGTGGAGAGTGTTTCGAAAGCTTTTGCAAAATGGGGTGAAAATGAGAGAGTTGTGTTCTTGGTGCTTTCAGGCTTGTGTGTTATGTGCTTTGGCTTGCTTTTGGTTTGTATAAACAAATGGGATTGGTCAGATGAGTTGATGTGTGCTGTTGTGATTGGTAAGGCTCAAGTTGCCAAAATGTCAAGTTTGTGTAAGAGAGGCATGGGCTACTAGCTAGCCAAGGACAGATGGGGTGTCCTGCGCAGCAAGATGTGTGGAGAGCCATAGGATTGATTGTGAAGTCAGCAAGCAAGTGGATTCACACTTGAGTGAGTTTTTGCAACTTGCTTCACTTTTGTTTCCTTTGAGAATTCTTGCTCCATAAGTCATGAAGATGAGTGATCCCTTGGCCCATTCTGAATTTTAGATGTCACATGATCATGTTGTGAAGAAATGATACACATTTGAGGCCTTTAGAACACTTGATCAAACCATTTTGCAAAATGTCTCTTTGGTGGAAAACTTCAAATTTTGTGATTTTAGCCAACTTTGACAAGCCATAACTTTTGATCCAAAATGAATTAGGTCATGTTCTTGTAATTTTTGAAAAGGGAATGATCCATTCTACAACTTTCATGACCAAAGTTTTTCCATTTGAAGTATTTTTGAATCAAAAAGCAAGGGTTGAAAAAGTTTCCTAAAATGACAATTTTCATTAAAAGTCAACTTTCCCAAAAAGTCAACTTTGCAAATGACTTGAGATTCTTCAATTTTGTGAACTTCCAACATCTTCTATGATCAAATAAATATCATACACAATCAAAATGATGAAGAACACCCTTTGGTTGGATCATTGGGGGCCTCAGATGCCCTGATTTTACACTGACTTGCTTAAAAAGTCAACTCTTGATCAGATGACTTCCCCATGGAATTTCTTCATGAAAATTGATATGCATGATCCCTATACCATATAGATACCAATAGAAACAAGAATGACCAAAAAAATTGGAGTTATGGCCTTTGAAACCAAAACCCTAATTCTAGGTCATCTGTGCAGTTAAACCTGGCTCTACTTCCATGCCATTCTCAGTTCTTGTGATTCTTTGACATTCTTGACTTTAAGGAGATAAAATATGATGCTTGAACATACATGGACCCCTTTGAAGTGATTGATGACCTTTGGAGTGGCTCAAATAGCTCTTGGATTGCTCAGATCACAAACCCTAGATGCAGATGACTTTGTACCAATGCAAGGAATCAAAAATGTGGTATGAGATGCCATGATTGAACTTATGCATATGAAATGATCACAAGCCATGGTGTGAATGGGTGAGGGCAAATTTGGGGTGTTTACAGCTGCCCCTATTCAAACATGAGTTAGCTGTGCAGGATGTAAGCAACGGCTTAACAGGCAAACAAGATAACTTGTGGTTGAATACCAAAGACAGTCCAAAATTTGCACTCACAGAATGAAGAAGAAAAGGGATATAGATTGTAAAAGAAAATGAAGTATATTGTAAAGTATGAGCGACGGAGGACGACCGTCGAGCAAAGGACGACTGCTGGGGAAAGAGCAATGACGGGGACGGCCAACTGTAACACGGTGGGAGAACTGACTTTAGTTATGTTGCGGATAGCAAGAGTCGCCACCGACTTTTATTTTATCCAAGAGGAAAGGGTATAAAAGAACAGGAAAGACCTTAAGAGATATTTTTGGGTCCGGGGGGTAGGTTATGTAAAGGGAAGGTGTTAGCACCCTTTACATCCATGGTTATCCATGGGCTCTTAGTTACTTAGCTCACTTTTGAATTGTTTTTGAAAGTGTAGTGTGTGAATAGAAAAATTTTCAGAATAGTTAATAATGATCCATGTACGGATGCGTAAAAACTTGTTTTTGAAAATTTGTTTGAAATTTGTTAAGTGTGAAAAGTTTTTGAAGTGAGCAAGTACATAAGAGGAACCTACCCTAAATTTTTAAGTTTTTCTTGTTCTTTATCCTTTAATTGGTAAGACTATCCCTACTATTAAGGAGTAGGTAGTCATTACCTTGGATGTAAGGGACATGAGAGGGACATTCTGTTTTATAAAGGCAACTGCGGGGTGTATTAAGCATATAGGAGGGACTATCATCATTATTCGAAGGGACTTGATTCGTAAAGGCAACCATGAGGGACTTGATGATTTTTTCTTTTTAAAGGGACTTGCTTTATACACCCCACTTGACCTTATGATTTAGGCAACTTGAGGGATAACCTTAGGAATGTGAGATGGCGATTAGAAATCGACTTACGTGTGTGAGTGTTCAATTTAATATTTATCTTTAAATTTAAATGATCTAAATTAATTTTAAATAACATACATGTTTACACTCCCTATTTTTACTAACCATGACATAAAAATAAATAATTTAAATATTACAAAATATTACATCCAGGAGCAATTACAATAATAATAATAAAGCAAATTAAATAAATAGCAAAATAAATAGATAAATAAAATAAATAAGCAATTATAATTGGGTTAGTGAAACAATAATAATAATAATAAATCACAATGGGGTTAGTAATAATGATAATAATAAATCACAATATATCTAAATGGGGTTAGTAATAACAAAATAGATATGAAAATAAATAGCATTAATGATAAAATAAATAAGAATATTAGCATAATAATTACAAGATCAAATTTTTATGGACAATTATTATTTAAGATTATGAAGAAGATATAAACAATTAATTATCATAAAGTTTTAAATGCTATAAAAATTAAGTTAATTATAAACATATTATGAAAATAAATTATATTAAATTAACAAGTTTTAATTATTAAAAATTATTTACATGCATAATTAGATTATAAACAATTATAGAATATTTACATATTAAAAAATAAATTAAACATTTTAATTTTTAGATTTTATGTACAAATTATTAAATTATTTTTAAACATATTATAATTAGATTATCATAGGTTTAATTACAAATTATTTATATATAATTTAGATTATAAACAAAGTATAAAAAAAAAATTTACATATCATATAGAACAAATTTGATTATAATTATATTTACTGAAATTAATTGTATTAAATAAACATGCTCATGATAATTATATTTACAAGATTTTATATTAAATATTATATATACAACAAGATTAGAAATTTAAATCATAAAATAAAATTAATTTTTATTATCTAGAAAATAAATTAGGTTTTACAAAATCAGGGTTTTAGGGTTTATTAGAAAAATACTTTAAAAGTTTATAATAATATACAAAATTATATATACATATATTATGATTCAATTACATAAAAGAAATAATTTTTGAAGAAAATATGATTTTTTTGAATATTATAAACATTGAGTAACATTTTATTGAATTATTTTATTATATATAATTATTAATAAAACCTAAATTAATTGAACAAAATAAAATAAAAGAAAACAAACCTGGCTGGGATTTGAACCCAGGAGGCTTTGTTCACCAGCAACCACACTCACCACTTGGTCATCACACACGCATGCAGCAAATAAGGGAGTAGAATTGCTTTTGTTCCTTGTCATGAAAAATCCAGAAAATAAAAGAAAGCAAAAAGGCCTGGGTGAGGATTGAACCCAGGACCTTTGAACACTCAAACGCACGCATAACCATCCGGCTGGGAGAGCCCATCTGATATTTGAATGACAATTGAACATAATATATTATACTTCATAGTTAACCTGAAAAAATAGAAAAAATAATGGTACAAGGCAGGATTCGAACACAGGTTTCGTAACCAAACACAAACGCCTCTTTCCACTGGGACACATGCTTCTGTGTGACAAATAACCAAGATGAATACATAATATTTTAAATCAACATTTTAAATATAACATTCGCGCCAGAACGCCTTCATCTTCAACCTTAAATTCGTAGGGTTTCCTGCGAATTTTTCTGGGAAAACTCCTACGGATTTTCATGCCATTCAAACCTGCGAATCACATACAGCGTCATACAAGTGAAATTTCTTCAAATTGAACCTGCAAACATGATCTACACAACAATTACAGTCCAAATATGAGTCCATTATCAATTTATATTAAGTATTCTATGAATCCCTAATTTTGAAGCTTTAACCCTAATCATGGCGGATTGCTATTTAGGTCACGAAACTCCAATCTCTTTGTCCAGAAACCTTCACAAGCTTAATACAAACATCATAAACCAAACAAAATTCATTGAAATACATTAAATTAGTGAAACCGAAAAAAATATATTCAAGAACAAATAGAACTCGGATTATGCATTATGGAGTGATTTTGATGCGTATGAGTGATGGTTTTGCTTCAAGGAGGTCCAAGGAACATTGCTATGTTCTTATTTTACCTTAAAACACCTTGTATGAATGGATCCGAATATGAGTTTTGGAAGAGATTTTTGATTTTATGAACTTACTCTTAGTGCAGAAAAAATCCTCCCTTTTCAATAGAGTTAAGTTTAGTACTTATAGGAGAGTAAATTAGATCAATAAAATTGAATGGTTGTATGAAGAATTTGATTCAAAAAGATTCACAATGATCATGCTTTAAAATCCAAATATTCATGTATGAATGCTTGCTATCTTTGGCCAAATCTCATGATTCCTTTCTCTTTCAAATTCAATCAACATTTATGAAATTCTAGAAGCTCAATCTTCACCCAAAAATAGATTTTCATATTTTATATTTATTTAAAATGATTTTTATGAATTAAATCAATAATAAATAAAAATAAAATAATAAAAATTCTGAATTTTGGTCAATTGGGTCGTGCATAATGATATGATGTGGATTGGATCACAATTTAGCAAGCCCATTTGGAAGGAATTGGTTCTAGACCCCCATTTTCAATATAAACCATCACAAAATTTCCCAACTTTGCAAGATCATATCTCCCTCAATTTTAAAGGTATGAGGGTGTTCTTGGACTTTTTGGAAAGCTTGAAGAGTCCTCTAAACAACCCCATTGGTTTCAGGTCCATATCATTTACCAATCTCAAGTTATGCCCTTTTGAAGTTGTTGACTTTTTGTTGACTTTTGAAATGACCTATAATGTCTTAGCTCATATCTTCCAAATGAAGCATTTTTGGGCTTAACTTGCAACATCAAAGTTGTAGAGAATTCAATTTCCTTCAAAATGAGCTTTGGATGGAGACTTGGTGATGAAGTATGTGAAAGTTATGGCTGGTCAAAGTTCAGTTGACTTTTACTAAGGAAACCCTAATTTAGAAACTCCTGATTATTGATGATCTGGAATCTCCTTGATGAATCATGATCAACCCTTGATCAAATGATGAATTTTACTTCATATAATTGATGTTGGCAAAAAATCATGAAGTTTGACTTTGGTTTGACCACAGTTGACCTCAGTTTGACTTTTTGACTGCATTGACTGATTTTGACTTATCTGATCATCTGACTGAGCAAACTTTTGAGAAAAGTCTTGAAACTTGACATGGGGGTTCTTATACACATATAAGATGTTATTAATCTCACTTGAAGTCTTGGAGGTCCATTTAGCTTGATTAAAGTCAAAACCCTAGTTTTGGATGCACTGCTTAGGAGGTGCATTGTCTGAGGGAATTGTCAACTCCTTTGACCAATTGTGAACTTTGTGAACCTTGTGAATCTTCATAAAGTGTCTTGTGATCCTCATGGGAGGTATTGTGAAGCTTGTGAACCTTGTGAACCTCATGAAGTGGCTTTGTAGACCTCATGAACCTCAGGAGAGCTTTGTAATCATTGTGAGTCTTGTGAACCTTGTGAACCTTCAAGAAGTAACTTGTGGACTTCATGAACCTCATGAAAGGTGTTGAAAGCATTATGGAACTTGTGAACCTTGTGAACCTTCAAGAAGCAACTTATGGACTTCATGAACCTCATGAAAGGTTATATAAGCATTGAAAAACTTGTGAACTTTGTGAACCTTCTTAGCACACAAAGTCTTGTATTGTGAGGGCAAATTTTGGGGTGCAACAGCTGCCCCTGTTCAATTTTCTGAAACCTGAGGGGTTAGATTGGTATATTTGCCAGTCGTGACCTGGAAGGTTGAAGGGGATTGAACACAAAAGCCCAAAAATTTGCACTCACCAGTGCATTAGAGTGATATAATTGAGTGGGCTTAAAGATGCCACTGGGGGAAAGCAATCAAAGATATGGAGGTATAATGAAAGCTGTCAGGAGTCCGGAGCAGTCCTGAGGTATTGATGATATGCTTTCAGGAGACTGGAGTAATCCTGATGTAACAGCATGTCTTCAAGGGGGGGAATGAGGAGTTATCAGGAGGCTGGAGTTGTCCTGAGGTAACAATATAATTTCAAGAGGGTGGAGCAATCTTTGATAATATGCTTTCAGGAGACTGGAGTAATCCTGATGTAACAGCATGTCTTCAGGAGGATAGAGCAATCAATAATGATAACCCTAAAGCAGTCTTGAAGTAATAATATGACTCCAGGAGGATAGAGCAATCAATAGCCCTAAAGCAGTCTTGAAGTAATAATATGATTTCAGGAGGATAGAGCAATCAATAATGATAACTCTAAAGCAGTCTTGAAGATGATTTCAGGAGGATAGAGCAATCAATAGCTCTAAAGCAGTCTTGAAGTAATAAGGTGATTTCAGGAGGATAGAGCAATCAATAATGATAACTCTAAAGCAGTCTTGAAGTAATAATATGATTTCAGGAGGATAGAGCAATCAGTAGCTCTAAAGCAGTCTTGAAACAATGAGAAGTTGTCAGGAGGATGAAGCAACCCTGAGGTAATAGTATGATATGCTTTCAGGAGACTGGAGTAATCCTGCTGTAACAGCATGTCTTCAGGAGGATAGAGCAATCCTGATGATCATTTGTTGGATAATTAACCTGAAAACAAGGTAGCATTCTGTATGATAGTGTTAGTTTATGTATTATGTATGCATGTATAATATGATGCACTTAGGTAATGTACTATGCACTCATGGATATGCATGTTATGGTATGATGTAAATGATGTATGTATGACATGATACTGCCGGAAGAGTCTGGATATCTTCGTATAACAACTGCTGGCCAGGGAAAATAAATCCCGATTCGTTGTTGAAGAATATATTATACATAACCCTCCGTCTGCTGGGGATAACGGGGTATAGATAACCTCCCGTGGGATAGTAAGGTATATATCACCTCCCGGATGCTGGGGATAATAAGGTATATATAATCTTCGTCTTCGTTTGATGGTAGGGTAGATATAACCTCCCGTCTTCGTTCGTCGCACTCTTATTGGAAAGTAAATTCCCGTATATCCGTATGAGGATAAAAGAGATGGATATAAATTCCAGGGGAGATGTGACTTTATGAAGATGGATTTGTCCTACTGAGGGTTTGTAACTGTCTTGTAAAGGTGAACCGGCGAAGCTTCGTTGAAATCCTCCCCTTGTTCGTCCTTAGTAAATACTATTACTGCGTTTTCATGCATTTCTGGTAAACATCAATCATATTAAGCATTCATGCATTTTTGGTAAACATTAATCATATTCAAAAGCATACATACATTCAAACACAACCAATGGACGTTTCTCTTATGTAAATAGGGTAAAAGTAAGTCTGGATTCAAAAGATGGAATTTATTTATATCAAAAAGTGACCCATACACGGGTAAGTTTGTACAAGGAGACATAAACCCTAGTAAGAGGATTTTGCCATAAAGTTTCTATAAAACAAAGAGAGTCAGCTATGTGGGAAATAATCCTATTGAGTTTCAATTCTACTATTGCCATTATCTTCAAGTATCTCATCTTCTACTGTTGAGACGGAAACAATTGGATTGAGCTTTTATCTGTTCAAGCTTGAGTAAGTAGTACAACTGGTTGCAGTTTCATGGGTGATCCAAACGAGACATAGTTATACGCTTTAATCCCTAACTTTTGCCTGGATTGCCCTTTCAGGTTTTCAATCCACCGGGATACCCTTTTTTGCCCAAGCCGCCCTTTCAGGTTTTCGACTTGCCGGGTGTACATCTTTTTATATATATCCCTAATTTTTGCCCAAACCCTTTTGGTTTGCCGGGATGCCCTTATTTTTGCCTAGGCCTGTCAACCTAGCGGGTCTCTTTTTATGCGTAGTATTTTTTAACTATGTCTGCGTTTACAGGCTGTGGGAAGTCTTCACCATCCATGGTAGTCAGTATCATGGCACCTCCTGAGAATACTGTCTTGACTACAAATGGTCCTTCATATGTTGGAGTCCACTTGCCCCTAGGATCACCCTGTGGTAATATGATACGCTTGATTACCAAGTCACCAGCCTGATATACCTTTGGCTTAACCTTCTTGTTAAAAGCTTTGATCATCCGTTTCTGGTACATCTGGCCATGACAAACTGCTGCTAACCTCTTCTCATCAATCAAATTTATCTGGTCAAGTCGGGTCTGAATCCACTCATCTTCATCCAAGCCTGCATCCTTCATAATTCTCAAGGAGGGAATCTGAGCTTCAATGGGCAGAACTGCTTCCATACCATAGACTAAGGAGAATGGGGTTGCCCCTGTTGAAGTACGTATTGTGGTACGATAACCATGAAGAGCAAATGGTAACATCTCATGCCAATCCTTGTAAGTAACAGTCATCTTCTATATGATCTTCTTGATGTTCTTATTAGCAGCTTCAACTGCCCCATTCATCTTTGGACGATACGGAGAAGAGTTGTGATGCTTAATCTTGAACTGAGTGCAGAGATCAGTAATCATAGTGTTGTTCAGATTAGAGCCATTGTCAGTGATAATCCTTTCAGGGATGCCATACCTACATATGAGATTGTTCTTAATGAATCGAGCCACCACATTCTTAGTAACAGATGCAAATGAAGCTGCCTCTACCCACTTCGTGAAGTAATCAATAGCAACCAGGATGAAACGATGTCCATTAGAAGCTGTAGGCTTGATCTCCCCAATCATATCAATGCCCCACATGGCAAAGGGCCAAGGAGCAGTCAACACATTCAATGGTGATGGAGGTACATGGACTTTGTCAGCATAGATTTGACATTTATGACACGTTCTGGAGTGTTGATAGCAATCAGCTTCCATGGTAGACCAATAATAACCTGCTCTCAGTATCTTTTTTGCCATAGTATGACCACTAGAATGAGTGCCAAAGATCCCATCATGCATGTCTTCCATAATCTCAGTTGCTTCCTTCTTATCCACACAACGAAGCATAGTTGAATCATGATTGCGCTTGTACAGAATCCCATTACTCAAGAAGAACTTAGCAGCAAACCTTCTCAGAAACTTCCTATCTTTGACAGATGCCCCTTCAGGGAATTCCTGAGCTTCAAGATATCTTTTCACTTCATAGAACCAAGGCTTCTCTTCTGCCCCTTCTGTGTCAATCTCATTGCAGTATGCAGGCTTTTCAAACCTATCAATAGTAATCTTGGGAGCTTCATCATCCCAACTGATCTCAAACATGGATGCCATGGTGGCCAAAGCATCTGCCAACTGATTCTCTCTTCGGGGAATATGTCCAAAAGTAATCTCCTTGAAATGTGGGATCAGAGACAACACATACTCTCTATAAGGAATGAGATTATCATGCTTGGTATCCCAATCTCCTTTGATCTAACTTACTACCAGGGCTGAATCTCCATACACATCAAGGAACTGAATCTTCATATCAATAGCAGCTTTAATACCCAGGATATATGCCTCATACTCAGCCATGTTATTGGTACACTGGAAATAAAGTCTGGCAGTAATCGGGGTATGACAACCTTCAGGGGAACTAATCACAACACCAACACCATTACCAAGTGCATTAGAGGCACCATCAAAAACCATAGTCCATCGGGATCCTGGTTCAGGTCCGTCATATTGTCCAGGTTCTTTGGTAATAATCATAATGTCTTCATCAGGAAACTCAAAATTCATTGACTGATAATCATCCACTGCTTGATGAGCCAAATGATCAGCAACAACACTTCCTTTAATGGCCTTCTGAGTAGTATACTGTATGTCATATTCTGTCAAGATCATTTGCCATCTTGCAATTCTTCCGGAGAGAGCAGGTTTCTCAAATATGTACTTGATAGGATCCATCTTAGAAATCAATAAGGTAGTATGGGTCAACATATACTGTCTTAGTCGGCGAGCAGCCCATGCCAAAGCGCAACAAGTTTTCTCGAGCGGTGAGTATCTTGTTTCACAGTCGGTAAACTTTTTGCTAAGGTAGTATATTGCCTGCTCTTTTCGACCAGACTCGTCATGTTGCCCCAACACACACCCCATTGAGTTGTCTAACACTGTTAAGTACATAATCAAGGGTCTTCCATCAACTGGTGGCATCAAAATTGGTGGTTCCAGCAGATATCTCTTGATTTCATCAAAGGCAGTCTGGCACTTATCATTCCATTCCATTACCTGATCTTTCTTCAACAACTTGAAAATTGGCTCACAGATGGTAGTTAATTGGGAGATAAATCTTGCAATGTAGTTCAATCGTCCCAGGAAACCTCTAACCTCCTTCTCGGTACGGGGAGCTGGCATTTCTCGTATAGCTTTTACTTTTGCAGGATCCACTTCAATACCTTTTCCACTGACAATGAAACCCAGGAGTTTACCAGATCTAACTCCAAAAGTACACTTGTTTGGATTCAATCTCAATTTGTATTTCTTCAACCTCTCAAACAACTTGTGCAGATGATCAAGATGTTGTTCTTCATTCTGAGACCTGGCTATCATATCATCTACATATACCTCTATCTCATGATGAATCATATCATGAAATAAAGCCACCATAGCACGCTGATATGTTCCCCCTGCATTCTTCAAACCAAATGGCATTACCTTATAGCAAAAGGTGCCCCACTGTGTCACAAATGTTGTCTTCTCCATATCTTCAGGTGCTACCTTGATTTGATTGTAACCAGAGAAACCATCCATAAAAGAGAATACCTTGTGCTGAGCAGTGTTGTCTACCAGAATATCAATATGAGGAAGTGGAAAGTCATCTTTAGGGCTAGCCTTGTTCAGATCTCTGTAGTCCACACACATACGTACCTTACCATCTTTCTTAGGAACTGGTACCACATTTGCAACCCACTGAGGATAAGAAGTCACTGCTAAGAACCCTGCATTGAACTGTTTCATTACCTCTGCCTTGATCTTTTCTGACATTTCAGGACGCATACGACGAACCTTCTGCTTCTTTGGACGACAATCTTCTTTCACTGGCAAACGGTGAACCACAATGTCTGTATCCAACCCTGGCATATCTTCGTAAGACCAAGCAAAGATCTCCACATAGTCATGTAACATCTGAATCAGCCTGCTCTTGACACCGTCCTCTAAATCAGCCCCTATCTTGACCTCTTTTCTGTTTTCTTCAGTTCCCAAATTCACAACTTCGACTGGCTCTTCATGTGGCTGTATAGCTTTCTCTTCTTGTTGTAACAACCTAGCAAGCTCTACAGGTATTTCACAATCGTCCTCATTTCCGTCTTCAGTTTGATAGATCGGATTCTCGAAATTATAATTGGCAATAGTAGAACTGTTATCAACAGGATCCGGAGTGGATGAGGATCTGCATTTAGTGATGTGGGTGTGTGTAAGAACACATAGCTGATAAAACAAAAATAAAAGAAAAGAAAGACAAGGAACACAATATTTACGAAAACGAAACGTCCACTGATTTTATTGAATGAAGTATGCAAATGAAATGACAGCCCGTAACAAGCACACCATTGTGCCCCGGGTAAGGCACATGGCTTGAAAGTTTTATTGTTCAAGAAATTACAAATTTAAAAAAACAACACAGTAATAGTATTTACTCCTGACTAAAGGAGATAGGGATAACATCTTCAGCTTTCCAATTATTGAGTCCAGCACCCACAGTAGGAAAAATCCATGCATCCAAGTTGTAGTCTTCATCTTGATCTCCCACAACATTAATCTGATCCTTCACAACCCCTTGATTAGTGACACGGGCAGCACGAGCACGACGAACAGCCTTCTGGGACTCTGCAGTGAAACCCAAACCAAACTTGTCAGACTTGTATGGAATATCAGGAAGCTGACCCCAAATAGTACAACCACCTTCATCCACCACAGCTCTAGCATCATTGAGGGAAGCCATGGCCATTGTAGGAGGCTTTCTGGTGACCACAGGAACTTTCTTCACAACAGGAGGAGCTACATAATCATTAACAACCCAGGGAACTACTTCAAACGTCTGACACGGAGTTTCAATGTATTCACCTTCCATTTCCAGATACTTGAAAGTATTCACATGACTGACAAAGTATTCTTCTTCTCCATAGACAGTAACAACCTTTCCATTCACCGGATATCTCAACTTTTGGTGCAATGTAGAGGTCACAACACCTGCCCCATGGATCCAGGGACGACCAAGCAGACAAGAGTATGAAGGACGAATATCCATCACATAAAATGTAGCAGTAAACACCTGGGAACCAACTTGGATTGGAAGATCAATTTCCCCATGTACCACTCTTCTAGAACCATCAAAAGCCTTTACCACAATATTACTGGGCTTCAGCACGGCATCTTCAGGACTCAGCTTGTTCAGGACTTCCTTAGGCAACACATTCAAAGAGGAACCATTGTCTATCAGCACATGAGACAGGGTAGTGCCCCTGCATTCAATTGAAATATGCAAGGCCCTGTTATGATCCCTCTTGGCAGGGGTCAAGTCAGCATCAGAAAATCCTAACCCATTGTCATAGGTCAGGTGGGCAACACAGTTCTCAAATTGGTCAACAGAAATTGCACTGGGTACATGAGCCATCTTCAGAAACTTGATCAAGGACTTGGCATGAGCTTCAGAACATAACAACAAGGACAACATAGAAATCTTTGAGTGAGTATGCCCCAACTGATCAACAATGTCATAATCACTCTTGCGAATGATTTTCAATACTTCTTCCATCTGCTTAGAGAGGTCATCAGCAGCTGGCACATCAGTAGATACGGGCTCAATAACGGGACCCTTGCCCCGAGCATCAGTGGTGGAAGTAGCAGCAGGAGTAACTGCATTCTTGGAAATATCTGGAGGAGAGAAAACTCTTCCACTACGAGTGATCTTACTAGATCCAGCAATATTATCAATGTCAACAGGCACATCAGCTACAGGCTCTTGCTTAACACCATGGATGTAAACATCAGACCCATAGTGCCAAGGCACAGCTTTGTCAGACGTATACGGGATAGGACCAGGAGTAGTAATAACCACAGGAGCTACTCTGGCTTCAGCAACAACTTTCACAGGACCTTCAGCAGTAATCTTGATTGGACCCTGATGAGTGATTTTGATGGGACCCTTTGAAGTGATCCTTAGTGGTACTTTGTCAACCATGTCAACTTCTTCAACCTTCCTACCCTGAGTCAGATGATCCACCATACTTTCTACAGACGACGGAGTCCTCTCAAACACTATAGTATACTTGTCCATGAGACGCTGAATTCCATCTCTCAATATGAAGCAACTATCCGGCTTATAGGTGCAATACAAACAATCTTCACGACAACCTGGAAAGATCCCAGCTTGTACTAACCTCTTTTTGATAACAGACAATGGTGTGGTCAACTCCATAACTGAATAGACATGTAGATCTTCTTCAATGGCATTGACAGTCTTCTCGTGATTTGGCATTGGAGCAGTAATTATATTGGGAGTACCTGGAGGATCAAACTCAATTTCTCCAGCATCAATCATATCCTGAATTTTATTCTTCAAGACCCAGCAATTATTAGTATCATGTCCCTGACAGTTTGAATGGTATGCACACCGTGCATTGGGATTGTACCTGGGAGAGGTAACATTGGGATTCTGAGGAGCCTCTTTCAAAGTAATAAGTTCAGCCTTCAACAAATGTTGCAATGCCTGAGCCATTGACATGTTGATCTTCGTGAACTGTCTTCTAGCCCTCTGTTGGTTGCCCTGTGGCTGCTCTGTTGTTGCAGGAGTTGGATTTGAAATATGAACTGCACTGACAGACTGATGCCTTCTGTTACGATCAGGCTGACCATAAACAACATTAGATTCTTTCTTCCCAGTGGAAGGCTTCTTTGCAGCACCTGATGAAGAAGTACCCACTTGGATCTTACCATTCTTTATACCATTCTCTACTCGTTCTCCTGTCATGATCAACTCAGTGAAGCCAGATGATGAGCTTCCAATGAGATGACTGTAGAACGGACCATTCAGCGTGCACATGAACATATCAACCAATTCCCTGTCAGTCAAAGGGGGTTGAACTCTTCCAGCTAAATCTCTCCACTTCTGAGCATACTCTTTAAAACTTTCTTTGGCACCCATAGACATGCTCTGAAGCTGCATGCGAGTGGGGGCTAAGTCAGCATTGTATTGATACTGCTTATAGAAAGCTTCAGCAAGATCATTCCAGTCTCTGATGTTGACACTTTCCAACTGATAATACCACTCTAGCTGAGCTCCAGATAAACTCTCTTGAAAGAAATGGATCCACAACTTCTTATCAGCAATGTGGGGTTGAATTCTTCTAACATAAGACCTCAGGTGCAGCTTGGGACAAGAGACCCCATCATAGACAACAAAAGTAGGAACCTTGAAACCCACAGGTATGACCACCCCAGATATCAGACTCAAATCCTCAAAATCCAGCCCAGAGGACTTCTGCAACTCCATAGCATCCATTCTATCCACCAGCATCTTGAATTTGTCTTCATTAGGCTCATGGTAGTAGTTAGCCTCAGAATCAGAGTCCCCCATTGTATGGTGGAGACTGCCTACCTCTTGCTCAGATTCTTCAGATTCATAGTCTTCAGCTGGTTCCTTGGTCTTGGCAAGACCTTTGAACCTTCTTCCCATGTTGATTAACCCAGCAGACCTTCTAGTCTTCTTAGTCTTCTTGGCCAGCAGTGCCTTCAATTCATCCTGCCCCTTGGACAGGTTCAAGATCGGCTCTTGGAACTGTGCATTTTGTGCCTGGAGATCCTTAACTGATTGTTCAAGAGCCATTACTGAAATGAACAGCGAGAAGATGAGAAACCTGTGCACAATAAACCTGTGATGCAATGAAATGATATGGTAATGTATATGCAATGTTTTCAAGGATCGCAGGATTTAAATTTGCTTAGACAAACACGAAAGTAAACTTTTATTAGTAATAACTTTGTTTTGCCTTTTAGGCTTACAAAAATGAAAATGAAATAAGTACAAAAGATGGGGTTTTAAGTCTCCCATGGACGTTTCCTCTTTGTGTTGAGGTAAGAGTTGAGGTTCCGTTCCTCATGAAGTAGCTTTGTTAGTTCCAGAACCTTTTCTTGGCTTGCTTTGTAATGAGCCTCGAAAGTATCCCTTTGCTCCTTCAGTTGGATCCATGATCTCTGCAAGTCTTCCATATCAGTAGGCATGTCTGGGTGAAGGATGGTATAAGCTGTGTCTCCTTCAGCAACGGGTTCCATGGTAACTGGTAGGACGGCGGGATATGGCATCATGAGTGTCTGAACACGAGATCGTACCCATCTGAGATAAGCCTCCATAGGAACAGTATACTTAGGCTCCAATGTCTTGCTGTCAATCCTGTTTACCTTTCCCCAAGCTCGTATGAATCTCTGACGGTAACCCTGAAGATCGTTGTCATAATCAAACACAATGCCCTGAATCAACACGTCATGTGGGCCATCGCTCCGAGCGTAACCAAACTGTCGTAAAGCTAGAGAGGGGTTGTAGGTGATGCCTCCTCTTATGCCTAGTAGTGTCACATTAGGAAACTCCCCACAACGGTCAATGATAGTGATGTTCTCCATAGATCTGGAGCACCAATGGATGTCTGAATGAGAAAGTGACATGATCCTCTTGGACCATCTGAACCCTTGCTCATTCTTCATTACTGAGCGAGGAAGGTGAGAAATAAACCACCTGGATAGTAAAGGTATGCAGCACATCAAAGTTCCCCTTGCCCTTGTAGTACGGGTGTGAAGAGAATGCAGGATATCTCCAAGTATGGTAGGCACTGGATTGTGACTCAGGAATATGTTGATGGCATGAACGTCTATGAACTGATCTGGGTTTGGGAACAATACTAAGCCATATATCAGCAAGGCTAAGACCTCCTCAAAAGCATCATAGCTCATGGCCTTCAAGAACATTTGAGCTTTATCCATTAATACCTTAGCAAGAATACCCTTGACTCCACTTCTCGTTTCTAGAACAATGTCAGACTTCTTCAGATGTAGGGCTGCAGCAATAACCTCTGGTTTGGGCTCCTTCTCCAAGCCTGTGAAGGGTCTTTGATCAAGAACAGGTATACCCAGAAGCTTAGAGAACTCCTCCATTGTAGGAACCAGCTGGTAGTCGGGGAATGTGAAGCAATGGTGTTTAGGGTCAAAGAACTGAAACAGGACACTCATCATGTCTTCGTTGAACCCTGAAGTGACTAGATCCAATAGGTGGCCATGTCTCTTGATGAACTGGGAGTGATCAGACACCTGAGAAACCAACTCTTTAAGCTTGGGAGGTATCCCCACAAAGTTGATCCTGATGGTGTTTCTACGAGCAGAAGCCATGACCTGCAACAAAGAACAAAGATAAATCCTTTGGTCCTTGAAATGGTTAGTGAAAATGCTATGCTTATGATGCATGATGATGTCATGATGTTATGTTCAATCACAAACATGTGGCACACACAAACAAGTCACACCATAGCCCTAGGTTTAAAGGCTTGCATGAGGTTTAAGGTAAGTACCCTCCCCTGAAGTTAGATGGTTCATCCTGTCCTACAAAAGTAACCGGGTTCTAAGGGATCTCAATATCATTGATCCTTCACAAGGGTGGTTGTTCAGAAGGCAACTTACTTGCCAACCAAAACCCTCCAAGTTTAAGATCTCAATGAGCGTAGTATCGAGTGTCAACCAACTTCAGTCTGCACCAAAGCCGGTTACCTCACTACTTTCTAAAGGCCAAGATGAGTTAACTAGGGTTCTAAAAGTTAGTTAGTGCATTGACAACATATGGCAGCCTCATATTATCCTCAACTTGACTTAAGGAACATAAGCACCAACCAAGAAGTCGCACTAACTATGGCCACCAGATCAACCGTATCGATATACGTCGTACAGTTTCCTTGGTCTATTGCCATTTACCTAAGGTACACTAGATCCGGGTTAGGACCTTTCACACATAAGAGCACCCCAACAATATAATAATAAAGCAAACAAATCAAACAATATTAAAGTGATCTTAATTCCTAAGGGTACCCCTCTTAAAATAGATCCCCAGCAGAGTCGCCAGTTCTGTAACACGGTGGGAGAACTGACTTTAGTTATGTTGCGGATAGCAAGAGTCGCCACCGACTTTTATTTTATCCAAGAGGAAAGGGTATAAAAGAACAGGAAAGACCTTAAGAGATATTTTTGGGTCCGGGGGGTAGGTTATGTAAAGGGAAGGTGTTAAATTGAGGGATCAATTTGGCATGAAAAAAAGATAAGGGACCAAAATGAACCATATAGTTAAGAGACCAAAAAGGGTATTTTGTCTAAATTTAAACCAAAAATTAAATTATAAATTAAGAAAAAAATACATATATAATTTTGTAAATTATGGTTTAAACAAAAATATATATATTTTTATGCATAAAAATACAGGTTTAAACCAAAAAATTCTAAATTATACAAAAAAAATATTTTTATGCAATTAAGAATACATTAAATAAATTTTTTTGATATTATAATATTTAAATTCAACTACATTACAAAAAATGCAAGAATTGAAATAAATAATAAAGTTATAATTTAGGACCAAAGTAACCAAAAATTAAAAAATGAATACTTAAAAGAAATAAAAATTAACATAAAAGAAACAATTAAATTTGTTTTTCCATTGGTCGCCTTACCGTCTATAAACAACCTCAGTAACATGTACACATCCTCTAACGTTATGGTACATTTAACGGTTGGAGAAAATAAAGTGTGTGCTCGGGACGCCATCTCTCTTGTAAAGCTAGTATAAACTTAACATCAACCTGTCGCTCCCAAAAGATGAGGCTGAGCTCAAATGAGGTACAGACGCGAACGGTCGGCGAAAGGATGAAATGAAAAGAGTCGCCAGCTAGGCATTTTTATCCCGAAGGAAAGGCAATGCTGCATAGACCTAGAAAGATATGGATAAGACGGTTGCGAACCAGAGAGACTGAGAAAGGGGGTTGGTTACAACCTGGGAAGGTATTAGCACCCAGATTGTCCGTCGTACTCGACGGGATCCACGCTTAAAAGATTTGTGTTTTAAAGGGGTAGTGTCAGTGCAATCTGTGTATAAAGAGCTGGGAAAGAATGTACAGGTGTCTGTGTAAAAGAAGTGTGAAGTGTGTAAATGTACAGTGTCAGTGTAAGAACAGGAATGAAATGCTCAGGACCATGAGGCTTAAAGAATTAGGCTGGGAAGAGGGGGAATATACAGAGACTTTTGTTCGATAACTGTTGAGTTATGCCTACGTATCCTCTCGTGCAATGAGGAAGTCAGAACACCGTAGTTCGACCCAAAGAGACTGAAAGATAAATTGACTTGTGAACTGCTTACTTGTCTATGCTCAAGTGTATGACCTGTCTGGCTTAGGTGCAAACTGTCTTGCATTAAACGGAAGAAGCAAGTTCTCGTTTGTGAGTGAAGATGATGAGAAAAGAATCCCGAAGGAGACGATTATTGTTTGTTTTTGAATTTTCAGTCTTTTATTGCTTTTGGAAGTTTTCCATAAGTTAATGAGCTTAAGCCTAAACCAATGGGTTAGTAAACTCATCACATCCTCCCTCTGATTAGGGGTAATGAGAATACCTTAAGTGTGAAGTCAGCATCTCACACTTAATCACCTTTGATGTAGGATTAAGATCATTAACCTACTTGTGATTATTTAGATGTTTTTGTTGTTTTTGTTTAGTGTTAAGTAATGAGGTTAAGCCATAATCAGGGATTAAACAGACTCATTACACCATCCTAATAGAAGGATAATAGATGAGAATGTTTAAGCTGAGGAAAGCTCCTCAACTTAATCCATGATTAGGGATTAAACTCATGACAAAACAAAGCCTTTATTAAGTGGATTTTAGTTAATGATAAGGTGATGAAGGGATTTTTAGGGTTTGTAAGACAACTTGAGGGGGACTTGTCCATTAACACTAGGGTTAGTCCTTCTTAACCAATTAAGGAAGAATTAGAACCCTAATGCAAGGCCCAAGTTACAAGCTTGATGTCTTGATGATTATTAAGTGGATTGATTAAAGGATTTAAACACATTAAGGGTTTAACACTTAGGGTTAAAGTTATACACTCCATCCTAATAGAAGGATGCAGGCATAAGCTTAATCACAAAGCCTTAAAGCCTTTAGGGTTTAGTCCCTGATTATGAGATGAGAAGAAGAGACTCAAAGAGACACAAAGGTAAAACTAAGTGGGGGACTAATCAACCCTAATTGTTATCATGCTTGGTCATTCCTAGGGTTTGTGAGGTTTGCAAGAAAGATCTTCAAAGAACCACCAAGGAGAGAAGCAAATGAGGATCAAAGAGAAGCAAAACAACTTGCTTCACTTAAGAAGTCAAGTTGCTTGAAGAAAGAAGGTGAGGTGAACAAGAATGAGCAAGATCAATCCAAACGCATACAAGAAATACAACAATGGTGCATAAGAGAGATGAAAAGAGATTGTGAGAAGTGAAGGCAAATTCACTTCTCAAAGTTACTTACCACCTGAAAGGTTAGCAAAAGAAATGAAATGCAATGCAAATGAGATGCAATGACATGGTGCAAGACAAAACCAGAAGCATGAGTATGATGTTAATGATTCTATGAGGTGGTGCAAACATGAGACAAGGCATGAGGATGATCATACAAACATGTGGATGCAAGAGAAGCATGCTTAGAACCATGAACATACACGAAAAGTTAAGGAATGCAAATGACATACAACATGGCAAATGGATGATGCAATGATCAAACATGATCCTAATATGTCCTAAGATGTGTTATGGATCAAATGGATGCATAAAATGTCATGGCAAGTCATGGTGTGCAAGCAAATGCAAGATGAATGCAAAAGGAAGCCCAAATTAGGGTTTATGATCAATGCACAAAACAAAAATCAAAATCAGAAGCAAACATCAAGATGAAAAATTGAAAATGCATTCCAAGGAACCCTAAACCTATACAAACTCACTGCCCAAAGGAGGGGATCCAATCCTTAACCTAGTGTAAGTTATGAATTTCTTAAGATTTCTAGGGTTTTAAGGTACCTTGTCAAGAAAAATGTCAAACAAAATGAAAATGCAAGATCAATTCATGCCAATTTAATCCTATAAACTACATGCTATACAAGATGCAATGCAAAAAGAATCAAAGTCCAACTCTCAAAGACTAGGCAGAAATGAATTTTCAAAGATTGGATCAAAATAATGCCTTGAAATGAAATTAATTCCATGGAAAATTGTCAAAAGACATCAAGATCAAAAAAGAAATTTGGTTTGAAGGTTGGACAATGTTTCTAAATGGTTTTGAATGTTTCATGAATTTTTTGGTGATTTTTAAATACTTAAAAGTATTTTTAATTAATTAATTCTCATTAATTAATTAAAAATAATCTTTTAAATGATTTAAAAATATTTTTTAATGCAAAAAATAAAAATAAAAATGTTTTTGGTTTCTGAAAATTAATAAAAGGTTGTATAAAAATTTTCAGAATTTTTAAAGGTGTTTTACTATTTTTAATAAATTGTGCAAATAAAATACAAAATAAATGAAATAAAAATTAAAATATGAGAAGTATGCAGAAAGAGAGGCCAGGATTGAATCTGGGAAATGGTTTGTTGACTGCGCGCCAGATCCTGTGGCTGGAATTCAAACTGACTAATCCTAATTAATTAAATTAAATAAATGAGATTAGGGTTAAGTGAGGAATCTGGGCCATTCATGCGCGCGGGAGATTGACTAAGTCAACCAGATCAAGGGTTCACATTCAAACCTGGCTAACCCTAATTAATTAGCCCTAATTACTTTCAGGTCACCGGAGACGAGCTCCGGTCGTCTTCTCCGGTGACCTCCCTCCCTGAAAATCTCCAAAACACTCCCTAGGTCAAATCAAACCCCCCAAATCTCCAGAAATGATCCCCAAGCCCCCTAGAACAAGAATCCAGCCTCAAAACTCATTTCTTTCCACTCAAAACCATGATTCGAATCAAAAATGCAAAAATGGCCAAACTTTCAGAGATGCAATACACACTCAATACTTGATCATTTTCAAAAATAAAAGGTTCAGTGAACTCAGGGAAGCATGTAGATCATTTTAGAAACAAGAAATAAGAGTTCTGGAAAAATGAATTTCCAAGGCTACCTGAATCGAAGCTTTGATTTCTGGCACTTTCTGGCTGGTCTCTTGCTTCCAATCACCTCCAATGGACCTCCTGAGAAGCTTTCAATGCTTGTTTGAAGTTTACAATGGCTGGTTTGAAAGATAGCTGAAGTTCTGCTCAAAGAGGGGCAGGAATCGTATTTTGGTTTCAGTGAGTTTCAGGCTATGGTGATGGGTGGTTTGTGATCAGTGAAGCATGCTGAGTTGGTTTGTGAAGTTGGTTTGTGTGTTTGCAGCTTGTGGAGAGTGTTTCGAAAGCTTTTGCAAAATGGGGTGAAAATGAGAGAGTTGTGTTCTTGGTGCTTTCAGGCTTGTGTGTTATGTGCTTTGGCTTGCTTTTGGTTTGTATAAACAAATGGGATTGGTCAGATGAGTTGATGTGTGCTGTTGTGATTGGTAAGGCTCAAGTTGCCAAAATGTCAAGTTTGTGTAAGAGAGGCATGGGCTACTAGCTAGCCAAGGACAGATGGGGTGTCCTGCGCAGCAAGATGTGTGGAGAGCCATAGGATTGATTGTGAAGTCAGCAAGCAAGTGGATTCACACTTGAGTGAGTTTTTGCAACTTGCTTCACTTTTGTTTCCTTTGAGAATTCTTGCTCCATAAGTCATGAAGATGAGTGATCCCTTGGCCCATTCTGAATTTTAGATGTCACATGATCATGTTGTGAAGAAATGATACACATTTGAGGCCTTTAGAACACTTGATCAAACCATTTTGCAAAATGTCTCTTTGGTGGAAAACTTCAAATTTTGTGATTTTAGCCAACTTTGACAAGCCATAACTTTTGATCCAAAATGAATTAGGTCATGTTCTTGTAATTTTTGAAAAGGGAATGATCCATTCTACAACTTTCATGACCAAAGTTTTTCCATTTGAAGTATTTTTGAATCAAAAAGCAAGGGTTGAAAAAGTTTCCTAAAATGGCAATTTTCATTAAAAGTCAACTTTCCCAAAAAGTCAACTTTGCAAATGACTTGAGATTCTTCAATTTTGTGAACTTCCAACATCTTCTATGATCAAATAAATATCATACACAATCAAAATGATGAAGAACACCCTTTGGTTGGATCATTGGGGGCCTCAGATGCCCTGATTTTACACTGACTTGCTTAAAAAGTCAACTCTTGATCAGATGACTTCCCCATGGAATTTCTTCATGAAAATTGATATGCATGATCCCTATACCATATAGATACCAATAGAAACAAGAATGACCAAAAAAATTGGAGTTATGGCCTTTGAAACCAAAACCCTAATTCTAGGTCATCTGTGCAGTTAAACCTGGCTCTACTTCCATGCCATTCTCAGTTCTTGTGATTCTTTGACATTCTTGACTTTAAGGAGATAAAATATGATGCTTGAACATACATGGACCCCTTTTAAGTGATTGATGACCTTTGGAGTGGCTCAAATAGCTCTTGGATTGCTCAGATCACAAACCCTAGATGCAGATGACTTTGTACCAATGCAAGGAATCAAAAATGTGGTATGAGATGCCATGATTGAACTTATGCATATGAAATGATCACAAGCCATGGTGTGAATGGGTGAGGGCAAATTTGGGGTGTTTACAGCTGCCCCTATTCAAACATGAGTTAGCTGTGCAGGATGTAAGCAACGGCTTAACATGCAAACAAGATAACTTGTGGTTGAATACCAAAGACAGTCCAAAATTTGCACTCACAGAATGAAGAAGAAAAGGGATATAGATTGTAAAAGAAAATGAAGTATATTGTAAAGTATGAGCGACGGAGGACGACCGTCGAGCAAAGGACGACTGCTGGGGAAAGAGCAATGACGGGGACGGCCAACTGTAACACGGTGGGAGAACTGACTTTAGTTATGTTGCGGATAGCAAGAGTCGCCACCGACTTTTATTTTATCCAAGAGGAAAGGGTATAAAAGAACAGGAAAGACCTTAAGAGATATTTTTGGGTCCGGGGGGTAGGTTATGTAAAGGGAAGGTGTTAGCACCCTTTACATCCATGGTTATCCATGGGCTCTTAGTTACTTAGCTCACTTTTGAATTGTTTTTGAAAGTGTAGTGTGTGAATAGAAAAATTTTCAGAATAGTTAATAATGATCCATGTACGGATGCGTAAAAACTTGTTTTTGAAAATTTGTTTGAAATTTGTTAAGTGTGAAAAGTTTTTGAAGTGAGCAAGTACATAAGAGGAACCTACCCTAAATTTTTAAGTCTTTCTTGTTCTTTATCCTTTAATTGGTAAGACTATCCCTACTATTAAGGAGTAGGTAGTCATTACCTTGGATGTAAGGGACATGAGAGGGACATTCTGTTTTATAAAGGCAACTGCGGGGTGTATTAAGCATATAGGAGGGACTATCATCATTATTCGAAGGGACTTGATTCGTAAAGGCAACCATGAGGGACTTGATGATTTTTTCTTTTTAAAGGGACTTGCTTTATACACCCCACTTGACCTTATGATTTAGGCAACTTGAGGGATAACCTTAGGAATGTGAGATGGCGATTAGAAATCGACTTACGTGTGTGAGTGTTCAATTTAATATTTATCTTTAAATTTAAATGATCTAAATTAATTTTAAATAACATACATGTTTACACTCCCTATTTTTACTAACCATGACATAAAAATAAATAATTTAAATATTACAAAATATTACATCCAGGAGCAATTACAATAATAATAATAAAACAAATTAAATAAATAGCAAAATAAATAGATAAATAAAATAAATAAGCAATTATAATTGGGTTAGTGAAACAATAATAATAATAATAAATCACAATGGGGTTAGTAATAATGATAATAATAAATCACAATATATCTAAATGGGGTTAGTAATAACAAAATAGATATGAAAATAAATAGCATTAATGATAAAATAAATAAGAATATTAGCATAATAATTACAAGATCAAATTTTTATGGACAATTATTATTTAAGATTATGAAGAAGATATAAACAATTAATTATCATAAAGTTTTAAATGCTATAAAAATTAAGTTAATTATAAACATATTATGAAAATAAATTATATTAAATTAACAAGTTTTAATTATTAAAAATTATTTACATGCATAATTAGATTATAAACAATTATAGAATATTTACATATTAAAAAATAAATTAAACATTTTAATTTTTAGATTTTATGTACAAATTATTAAATTATTTTTAAACATATTATAATTAGATTATCATAGGTTTAATTACAAATTATTTATATATAATTTAGATTATAAACAAAGTATAAAAAAAAAATTTACATATCATATAGAACAAATTTGATTATAATTATATTTACTGAAATTAATTGTATTAAATAAACATGCTCATGATAATTATATTTACAAGATTTTATATTAAATATTATATATACAACAAGATTAGAAATTTAAATCATAAAATAAAATTAATTTTTATTATCTAGAAAATAAATTAGGTTTTACAAAATCAGGGTTTTAGGGTTTATTAGAAAAATACTTTAAAAGTTTATAATAATATACAAAATTATATATACATATATTATGATTCAATTACATAAAAGAAATAATTTTTGAAGAAAATATGATTTTTTTGAATATTATAAACATTGAGTAACATTTTATTGAATTATTTTATTATATATAATTATTAATAAAACCTAAATTAATTGAACAAAATAAAATAAAAGAAAACAAACCTGGCTGGGATTTGAACCCAGGAGGCTTTGTTCACCAGCAACCACACTCACCACTTGGTCATCACACACGCATGCAGCAAATAAGGGAGTAGAATTGCTTTTGTTCCTTGTCATGAAAAATCCAGAAAATAAAAGAAAGCAAAAAGGCCTGGGTGAGGATTGAACCCAGGACCTTTGAACACTCAAACGCACGCATAACCATCCGGCTGGGAGAGCCCATCTGATATTTGAATGACAATTGAACATAATATATTATACTTCATAGTTAACCTGAAAAAATAGAAAAAATAATGGTACAAGGCAGGATTCGAACACAGGTTTCGTAACCAAACACAAACGCCTCTTTCCACTGGGACACATGCTTCTGTGTGACAAATAACCAAGATGAATACATAATATTTTAAATCAACATTTTAAATATAACATTCGCGCCAGAACGCCTTCATCTTCAACCTTAAATTCGTAGGGTTTCCTGCGAATTTTTCTGGGAAAACTCCTACGGATTTTCATGCCATTCAAACCTGCGAATCACATACAGCGTCATACAAGTGAAATTTCTTCAAATTGAACCTGCAAACATGATCTACACAACAATTACAGTCCAAATATGAGTCCATTATCAATTTATATTAAGTATTCTATGAATCCCTAATTTTGAAGCTTTAACCCTAATCATGGCGGATTGCTATTTAGGTCACGAAACTCCAATCTCTTTGTCCAGAAACCTTCACAAGCTTAATACAAACATCATAAACCAAACAAAATTCATTGAAATACATTAAATTAGTGAAACCGAAAAAAATATATTCAAGAACAAATAGAACTCGGATTATGCATTATGGAGTGATTTTAATGCGTATGAGTGATGGTTTTGCTTCAAGGAGGTCCAAGGAACATTGCTATGTTCTTATTTTACCTTAAAACACCTTGTATGAATGGATCCGAATATGAGTTTTGGAAGAGATTTTTGATTTTATGAACTTACTCTTAGTGCAGAAAAAATCCTCCCTTTTCAATAGAGTTAAGTTTAGTACTTATAGGAGAGTAAATTAGATCAATAAAATTGAATGGTTGTATGAAGAATTTGATTCAAAAAGATTCACAATGATCATGCTTTAAAATCCAAATATTCATGTATGAATGCTTGCTATCTTTGGCCAAATCTCATGATTCCTTTCTCTTTCAAATTCAATCAACATTTATGAAATTCTAGAAGCTCAATCTTCACCCAAAAATAGATTTTCATATTTTATATTTATTTAAAATGATTTTTATGAATTAAATCAATAATAAATAAAAATAAAATAATAAAAATTCTGAATTTTGGTCAATTGGGTCGTGCATAATGATATGATGTGGATTGGATCACAATTTAGCAAGCCCATTTGGAAGGAATTGGTTATAGACCCCCATTTTCAATATAAACCATCACAAAATTTCCCAACTTTGCAAGATCATATCTCCCTCAATTTTAAAGGTATGAGGGTGTTCTTGGACTTTTTGGAAAGCTTGAAGAGTCCTCTAAACAACCCCATTGGTTTCAGGTCCATATCATTTACCAATCTCAAGTTATGCCCTTTTGAAGTTGTTGACTTTTTGTTGACTTTTGAAATGACCTATAATGTCTTAGCTCATATCTTCCAAATGAAGCATTTTTGGGCTTAACTTGCAACATCAAAGTTGTAGAGAATTCAATTTCCTTCAAAATGAGCTTTGGATGGAGACTTGGTGATGAAGTATGTGAAAGTTATTGCTGGTCAAAGTTCAGTTGACTTTTACTAAGGAAACCCTAATTTAGAAACTCCTGATTATTGATGATCTGGAATCTCCTTGATGAATCATGATCAACCCTTGATCAAATGATGAATTTTACTTCATATAATTGATGTTGGCAAAAAATCATGAAGTTTGACTTTGGTTTGACCACAGTTGACCTCAGTTTGACTTTTTGACTGCATTGACTGATTTTGACTTATCTGATCATCTGACTGAGCAAACTTTTGAGAAAAGTCTTGAAACTTGACATGGGGGTTCTTATACACATATAAGATGTTATTAATCTCACTTGAAGTCTTGGAGGTCCATTTAGCTTGATTAAAGTCAAAACCCTAGTTTTGGATGCACTGCTTAGGAGGTGCATTGTCTGAGGGAATTGTCAACTCCTTTGACCAATTGTGAACTTTGTGAACCTTGTGAATCTTCATAAAGTGTCTTGTGATCCTCATGGGAGGTATTGTGAAGCTTGTGAACCTTGTGAACCTCATGAAGTGGCTTTGTAGACCTCATGAACCTCAGGAGAGCTTTGTAATCATTGTGAGTCTTGTGAACCTTGTGAACCTTCAAGAAGTAACTTGTGGACTTCATGAACCTCATGAAAGGTGTTGAAAGCATTATGGAACTTGTGAACCTTGTGAACCTTCAAGAAGCAACTTATGGACTTCATGAACCTCATGAAAGGTTATATAAGCATTGAAAAACTTGTGAACTTTGTGAACCTTCTTAGCACACAAAGTCTTGTATTGTGAGGGAAAATTTTGGGGTGCAACACCAACACGCTGGGAAAGGTGCGGGAAATAAAGCAATGACGGGGACGACCGACATGCTGGGGATAAAAGGGATTACGATGGGGACGGCCATCGGGCTAAACTGATGAAGGACGATCATCAGAAAAAGGAAAAGGGACCACGACGGGGACGGCCATCGGGTTAAAGAATAAATGAAATAATGATGAGGGACTGTCATCAAAGGTGAAGGACGATCACCTGGCAGGGTACGGCTGCCGAAAGTATCGCGACATAGGACGAATGCCGGATAAAAGGTCAACGATGGGGACGGCCATCAGATGAGCATGATGAAGGACGATCATCAAGAGGTGAAGGACGATCACCTAGCAGGGGACGGCTGCTCTCGAGGTTTATCATGACATAGGACGAATGTCAGATAACAAGATCAACGATGGGGACGGCCATCGGATGAGCATGATGAAGGACGATCATCAAAAGGTGAAGGAAGATCACCTAGCAGGGGACGGCTGCTAAATATCACGACATAGGACGAATGTCGGATAGAAAAGGTCGACGATGGGGACGGCCATCGGATGAGCATGATGAAGGACGGTCATCAAGAGGTGAAGGACAATCACCTAGCAGGGTACGGCTGCTCTCAGGGTTTATCATGACATGGGACGAATGTCAGATAACAAAGAAAATTTGCTTTGCTGGCGATCAACCGGGGAATAGTAAACACGGACGAGTGTTTATATCCAAGAAATAAAGGGTATACGTGTTTTGACGCTGTGTATAGATTAAAGATACGGACGAGCATCCTTAAGACTACGATACGAACGAGTATCGGGTAGAAACAAATACTGACACGTGTTCAGAGATGATGATACGGACGAGTATCAACTGATTAACAAGGAACACGGACGAGTGTTGAATCTGAGGGGACTCTTCTGGGGAATAGTAGACACAGACGAGTGTCTAAATTCAAGAAGCCATGAGTGTTTGACACGTGTATGGTTAAAGATGCGGACGAGCATCCTTAAGACCATGATACGGACGAGTATCAGGTAGAAACAAACGCTTGACACATGTTTTGAGATGATGGTACGGACGAGTACCAACTGGTTAACAAAGAACATGGACTAGTGTTGAATCTGGGATGATATGAATAGTGTATACATGATACAGACGAGCATCTGTATAAGAGTAATAAATATGAGTGGTGTATAGATGAGTGTATAAACAGGTATTTAACCTGCTGGGGAGAGTGACACGGACGAGTGTCAGGAAAGTTATATATATAAGTATCTGTGAGTGCAAAGGGGACGCTTTGGCTTTCTGCTGGGGGTATGACACGGACGGGTGTCAAGAAGCATCTGTAATAAGGGTGGTCTGTTTGTAAAGATTGCTCGGGCGACTTTACTGGGGAATGATGACACGGACGTGTGTCAAAAGGAGTGTGTATTTGTATTTATGAGTGTAGGGCAAATGCTTTAGCTTTAGCTCTCTGCTGGGGAATCTGGGGTAGTTTTCTGTATATTGTTTGATGGATTGTCATTATTCACAAGTGTTTGATTCAGAACATGGCTTATGATTATGCAATATGTTGGATTTTTGCCGTAATGCTCCGTTTTAGACGGAATGCTACGCTTTGTGGGGTGAATATGATGCGAATGCTATGATTATGCAAGGATACCAATCCGGGATTCGGATCCCGTTGCTGTGAAGACTTCTGGTCGATCTGTTTGAAGTGGACATCCCAGCTGGGGATGAGATCATTGGTAGATCTGATGAGATGTATCTGCTTGGGGGAATAGGTCACTGGTAGACCCATCCTTGGTAATGAGGGACCCAGCTGGGGTTTGTAGAAGCTTTCGTCACTCTGTTGTGATTCCTTCATGCGTTGCTCTTCTGGATAGAGGCTGAAACTCTGTGGGGAGATGGTTCCCTGGCTTTTGTACTTAGCTGAGGAGGAAGAACAAGTGGCAACTCAGCTGGGGAAAAATAACAAGTGGCAACCCATTTGGGGAGAAAACACTTTGGGTGCTAAGACTGAGTGAGTGTTGATTTTCCAGCTTACTGGATGAAGCTTACATGCCCCATGTTGCGCTTTTGAATTCCTGCAATCCTGCAAAGTAGAGAGGTGCACAAGTAATCCCGAGGTATCCCTTACTGGATCCCATCATGAGAGTTCAGACACTCCCGGGAGTAAGTATATTTCCTGCAAGCACGCATTCTTTAGAAAGGAAACATCTGTATTTATGCAATCAGTATCTCTAAAGACATCAGACATTTTGCAAATGAAAATAAAATGTACGAGACGAGACATGACTGAAAATCTGATTTTATTAATTCATATGCCCTGAACTGGCAAGATACAGTCAAAGAAACATATCCCCTAAAAAGAGGAGATTGTTACTAATTGAGAAACAAAATGCTGGCAATGTTGACGACGCTTCAAGGAGCTTCCCTTTTGCTATGACTCGTATGACATTTGACGTTCTTCTCGTCTTGCTTTCTGAAGAAGGCTGATTCTGAGAGAAGCTTGATCTTTTCGGGGCTTACAAGTTGTAGGTGATACAGACGAATTCGGCATGCAGTTGTTCGCTTATTCCCTTATTTTGCATGGATCGCCCTTTCGGGTTTTCAATCCATCGGGATACCCATTTTTGCCTGAGTTGTCCGATGCGGCTTTTCAACTCAGCGGGTGTACATTTTTGTTTATTTTCCCTTATTTTTGCCCGAGTCTTTTATTCTGTTTTTGACTCGCCGGGATGCCCTATTTTTGCCTGGACTTACATTCTGTTTTTGTGTCCAACGGGTCTTTTTATGCGAAGTATTTTTTAATTGCATCTGAATTCACAGGGGACGGGAAGTCTTCACCATCCATAGTGCCGAGCATCAGTGCTCCACCAGAGAAAACTTTCTTTACTACGAATGGTCCTTCATAATTCGGAGTCCACTTGCCCCTGTGGTCTGTATGAGGAGGGAGGATTCTTTTCAGCACAAGATCTCCTACTTGGTACTCTCGGTGCCTGACTTTCTGATCGAAGGCTTTCTTCATTCTCTTCTGATATAACTGCCCGTGACAAATCGCAGCCAATCTCTTTTCTTCGATCAGACTCAGTTGTTCGTATCGGGATCGGACCCATTCTGCTTCGTTCAGCTTAACATCCATTAATACCCGTAAGGAGGGTAATTCAACTTCGACAGGTAGGACTGCTTCCATACCATACACAAGTTGATACGGCGTTGCCCCAGTGGATGTTCTGATTGACGTACGGTACCCATGCAAGGCAAATGGTAGCTTTTCATGCCAGTCTTTGTAAGTAACTACCATCTTCTGCACAATCTTCTTGATATTCTTATTAGCTGCCTCAACAGCGCCGTTCATCTTTGGCCTGTAAGGAGAAGAATTGTGGTGTTGGATCTTGAAGTCTTGGGATAGCTCTGCCATCATTTTGTTGTTCAAGTTGGAACCATTATCAGTAATGATTCGCCCGGGAACTCCGTATCGACAGATGATATCTCTCTTCAGAAATCTAGCTACCACTTGCCTTGTAACGTTTGCATATGAAGCTGCTTTGACCCATTTGGTGAAATAGTCAATGGCAACCAGGATGAATCTGTGGCCATTTGAAGCAGTCGGTTCGATCCTGCCAATCATATCAATGCCCCACATAGCAAAGGGCCAGGGTGAAGACATCACATTCAAAGGGTTGGGAGGCACATGCACCTTATCCGCATAAATCTGGCATTTATGGCATTTTCTAGCGTAGGCACAACAGTCGGCATCCATGGTGATCCAATAATAACCTGATCTTAGCAACTTCTTGGCCATAGCATGTCCTCCAGCATGGGTACCAAAGGATCCTTCGTGCACTTCATGCATCAACAAGTCTGCTTCTGTTCTATCAACACATCGGAGGAGCACCATATCAAAGTTTCTCTTGTACAGGGAACCATCAGTATTCAGGAAGAAACTACCAGCAAGCCTTCTTAATGTCTTCTTATCATTGGAAGATGCCCCAGGTGGGTATGTTTGATCCTCCAAGAAGCACTTAATGTTATGGAACCAAGGCTTATCGTCTTTGACAACATCTGCTGCGAACACATATGCTGGTCTGTCAAGTCTGGACACTGAAATTTGAGGTACGAAGTTGGCAGCTTGAACTTTGATCATGGATGAAATGGTAGCCAGAGCATCTGCAAACTGATTCTCGTCCCGAGGGATATACTCAAGCTTGACTATTGTAAAGAAAGTCAATAACCTCCTTGTATAATCCCTGTAAGGTATCAGATGATCTTGGTGTGTGTACCATTTGCCGTTGGTTTGATTAACTACCAGAGCTGAATCTCCGAACACAGTCAATGTTTTGATCCTGAGGTCGATGGCTTCCTCAAGACCCATAATGCAGGCTTCGTATTCAGCTTCGTTGTTAGTGCAGTTAAAGGTGAGTTTTGCCGAGAAAGGCATGTGAACCCCTTTAGGTGTAATGAGTACTGCACCAACACCACGACCATTCATATTAACAGCCCCGTCAAACATCATAATCCATTCTTCTTCCGGGTCAGGCCCTTCAGTGTGAACAGGCTCTTCATGATCTTTTGCTTTTATGAACATGATGTCTTCATCAGGGAAGTCAAATCTCATAAGCTGGTAATCATCAATAGGTTGCTCAGCAAGATAATCAGACAATACACTGCCCTTGATGGCTTTCTGAGATGTGTACTGGATGTCATATTCTGTGAGGATCATTTGCCATCTAGCAACTCGTCCGGTAAGTGCTGGCTTCTCAAAAATGTACTTAACTGGATCCATCTTTGAGATCAATAAGGTAGTGTGGGTCAACATATACTGTCTCAGTCGGCGAGCAGCCCACGCTAAAGCACAACAAGTTTTCTCGAGCAGTGAATAACGCTGTTCACAGTCGGTAAATTTTTTGCTTAGGTAGTATATTGCATACTCTTTTCGACCAGACTCGTCATGCTGGCCCAGCACACACCCCATTGACTCTTCTAATACTGTCAATTACATGATTAGAGGTCTTCCTTCAACTGGAGGCATAAGGATTGGAGGCTCTTGTAAGTATTCCTTGATCTTGTCCAAAGCCTTCTGGCAGTCTTCGTTCCACCTGACCGTTTGTTCTTTTCTTAGCAGTTTGAACAAAGGTTCGCAAGTTGCTGTAAGGTGAGATATGAACCTTGAAATGTAGTTCAAACGACCTAAGAACCCTCGAACCTCTTTTTTTGACTTCGGTGCAGGCATTTCTTGAATGGCTTTGACTTTATCAGGGTCAACTTCAATCCCTTTTTCACTTACGATAAATCCCAGCAGCTTACCAGAACGCACCCCGAATGTGCATTTGTTGGGGTTCAACTTCAGTTGGTACTTTCTCAGACGCTTGAACAACTTCAACAGATTTACCAGGTGGTCTTCTTCTGTGAGGGACTTGGCAATCATATCATCCACATAACATTCTATTTCTTTATGGATCATATCGTGGAATAATGTCACCATAGCCCGTTGATATGTTGCGCCAGCATTCTTCAGTCCGAATGGCATCACCTTGTAACAGAACGTGCCCCAGGGTGTGATGAAGGTTGTCTTCTCCATGTCTTCAGGTGACATTTTGATCTGATTGTATCCTGAAAATCCGTCCATGAAGGAGAATACCGAGAACTGTGCCGTATTATCCACCAATACATCAATGTGAGGTAAATGGAAGTCATCTTTTGGGCTGACTCTGTTCAGATCCCGGTAGTCAACACACATTCTTACTTTGCCGTCCTTCTTAGGCACCGGTACTATGTTAGCAACCCACGGCGGATAGCTAGTTACAACAAGGAACCCGGTGTCCCACTGCTTTTGTACCTCTTCTTTGATTTTCATTGCCATGTCTGGGCGAGTACGACGTAGTTTCTGTTTAACCGGCGGTCAATCTTCTCTTAAAGGCAGCTTGTGCATAACAATATCGGTGTCCAACCCTGGCATATCCTGATAAGACTAAGCGAACACATCCACATATTCCTGAAGCAGGTCAATCAGTTGTCTCTTCACTGAGTCTTGTAAGCAGGCCCCGATCTTAACCTCTTTCACATCTTCTTCAATACCAAGATTAATCGTTTCGACCTCCTCCTGATGAGGAGTGATAACCTTTTCCTCTTGCCTTAACAACCTGGCCAGCTCTTCAGGAAGCTCATAATCTTCTTCAACCCCCTCATCAGCTTGATTGATTGGATTGTCAAAGTCATACGAAGTCATAGCCGTGCTGTTGTCGGTGCGGTCTGAAAGGCACTCTCTGCAAGGGTTCAGATTTGTTCATTTTAGTGATTTGATTTTAATCTTGTTTAGAAAGAGTGAAATGAAGTTATCATTTTGAAAACATTGCCATTTATTTTTGTACAAAAAGAAAAATGGAAAAACAGTGAACGGAAAAGAAAAAAGACTCATTTGCAAAAGATGTCTGATATTTCATTGATTGATCTTATTGCACAAAATTGCAGATGGCCCGATTACAAAATGAGTCTTGTCATCTTGGGCAAGATGCAAGACTTGATACATGCTTAAAAATACAGGAAATAATAATTACTCTACAGGAGTAACTCTTATAATTTCCTGGGAAGACCAGTTAAGGACTTGGCTCCCCGGGATCCTTGGACGTATCCAGCTCTCCAGGTTGCGGTCGCTTTCATCCTCGTCTTCCAAGTTGTTCACGGAATCTGGGGTGAGCATCCCCCCACTGACAAAATTGGGCTTCTTAGCAGCCTCTGCTTGATCTTGTTGAGTTGGTTTGTAACCCAACCCAAATCTATCCTCCTTCTTCTCCACGGGCAGCAACTTTCCCCAGCCTTGGGCAGTCCCCTCTTCAACAACCTTCCGGGCTTGCTGATAAGATGTCATTGAGGTTCCAGGTACAGCGGATGCTTCATTTATGTTCAAGGCCTCAAACCCTTGACTCATAGTGTCATGGATCTCCCCATCCATCTCAATATATTTGTATGTAGCCAGATGGCTAACAAAGATATCTTCCTCTCCACAAATAGTAACGACTTGACCCTCCCACTCGAATTTTAACTTCTGGTGAAGGGTTGACGTCACGGCGCCAGCGGCGTGTATCCATGGTCTACCCAATAGACAGCTGTAGGCAGGCTGTATATCCATCACAAAGAAGGTCGTTTTGAAAGTCTGTGGGCCAATCATTATAGGCAACTCAATTTCTCCCAGAACTGATCTCTTAGAACCGTCAAAGGCTCTCACTACCAAGTTGCTGGGGCGTAATTCCAATCCTTCATACTCCAGCTTCATAAGAACTTTCTTAGGTAGGACATTGAGGGATGACCCTGTGTCTACCAGTACATGAGAAAGAACTGCACCCTTACACTCCAAGGTAATGTGCAAAGCCTTGTTGTGATTGCGACCTTCCGTCGTCAAATCAGTGTTGGTAAATCCTAGTCCATGACTAGCGTTGACATTTCCAACCACTGCCTCTAACTGATTGACGGTAATCTCCTCTGGCACATAAGCTGCGTGCATAACTTTTAATAGTGCATTCCGATGAGCCTCGGAGCACATTAGCAATGATAAAATGGAGATTTTGGAAGGTGTCTGGTGAAGCTGGTCCACTATCTTGTAATCACTTTTCTTGATGATTCTCATGAATTCATCAACTTCTTGGTCAAAAGGGGTCTTCAAAGCTTCTTTAGCAACTTGTTCTTCTTGCACCATGTTCTTCCCTTTTGCCTTGGCAGCAGCTTCTGCTTCAGCAATGGGTCTTGGAATTTGCGGGGCAAAGAGACGTCCGCTCCGAGTGAAGCCTCCGCCTCCCCCCACATTGCCTATCTGTGGTGAAGAAGTTGATGTTTCCAAAGTGATTTTCTGCCCTTCGCAGTATAGATCTGAGCCGTAATGCCAAGGGATGGCATTATTGCTTTCATAAGGAACTGGTCCAGGCACTGTGATAGTGACTGGACTGATAGCAGCTGCAGAAGGGACCATGATAGTATGTGGATCATAGTATATTGTTACTGGTGTTCTGACAGGGGAAGCATTTTGTGAGTTGTAGGCAGAATCATTTGCAGGATCATAATATATTGTAACCGTTGAGACACTTTCATTAATTGTTGTTGATGTTGTAGGAGACACTGTTGACTGGATGGATGTTGAAGTTGTAGAAGAGACGGATGTTGATATTTGGTTCGTTGAAGTGACAGATGAAGCATTTGTTGATGAGATCGAAGAGTTGTTTGGAACAATTGTTGTTGCAGTTGTAGAAGACTCGGGAATTGTTGTTAAGGTGATTGCTGGATTTGGAGGCGTTGATGTTGTGATTTGAAGTAGGCCACTCTGGATGAGACCATTTATGTCGCTTCTCAGGTTATCACACCCATTTACCGAAATGTTGCAATATCCGCACCCGAGCTCACACCCGGGGAACATCTGGCATTCAAGGAGCTGAGCTTTAATCTCTACCAGGGTTGTCCGAATCTGCCCCACACTGGTTATTAAGAAAGACGGCTTATCTTCCTCAATAGCATTAATTCTGGGTCCTCTGTGGTTGGGCATAAGGTTCTTACTGACATTTGGCGGGGGTGCAAAGTTTAGAGCTTTGGAATCCACTAGATCCTGTACTTTCATGTGCAAAGCTCTGCATTTCTCTGTACTGTGGCCAGGTGGGTTGGAGTAAAAAGCACATCTGGCGCTGGCGTCATAATTTCTGGGCAGACTGGCAGGATCTGGAGGTGCCAATGTCCTTAGCTCAACCAGGTTGAGTTTCAGGAGTTGTGGCAATAATGTGGCATAAGGCATAGGGATCGGATCAATCACCCTATTGGCCTGAGATGGTCTCTGTTGAAAAGGTCTTTGCTGATTGTTGTTGCTGGTGTTGTTGTTGTTATAATTTCTCTGAGGTGGATACGGAGCTTGTTGCTGGTAGTGGGGTTGTTGCTGCGGTTGGTATGCTGGTTGTGGATGAATTGGAGCGGGAATGGTGACAGCTGCCACTGACCTATGAACATACTGGGGTCTGCCCCTGCTGGTATGGATAGCATTAGTCTCACCAGTTCTTCTTGGACCCACAAAAGGCTTTCTGGGGTTGTTGGACGAGCTTGCTCCATTGTCGGAAATCTTACCCATTTTTAGAAGGCTCTCAATTCTTTCTCCAGCTATAACTACATCAGCGAAGCTGGTGGAAGAGAAGGCAGCTAGCCTGTCAATGTATGTCCCCTGAAGGGTGTTCATAAACATGTCGGCCATCTCCCTTTCCGACATGGGTGGCTGGACAGCAGCAGCAAGCTGTCTCCACCTCTGGGCGTACTCCCGGAAGCTTTCTCTGGATGACTGGGACATTCCCATCAGGAGGGTCCTGTTGGGAGCCATATCCAAGTTGTACTGGTATTGTCTAATGAAGGCCTCAGCCAGGTCCTTCCAACATCTGATGGTTGCTCTTGTCAAATGAGAGTACCATTCCCTTGAAGCTCCTGTTAAACTGTCTTCGAAATAAAACATCCACAGTTTTTCATCCATGGTGTATGCCTTCAGCCTCCCCAGAAAGGATTGTAAGTGGGTCCGTGGACAGGAGGTTCCGTTGTACTTCTCAAAGCACGGAGGTTTAAACTTGTGGGGAATCCTGACCCCGTCCACTAAGCCCATGTCCATGACATCAAAGCCCAGAGAATTTTGAGACTCTAGGGACCTTAATTTCTCAGCAATTTCATCTAGCCTTCTGTCATAGGCTTCATCGCCAGCTCCCATCATAGTGAACTGATCTTCTTGGGGGTCTTCTTGTAGTACTCTGCCTGTAGTAGCATTCCCCTGTACATTAGCAGGGATGTTGATCTCTGGATGAAGGTGGGGCCCAAATACTGGGGGATTAATATGAGGCCGAACCCTCTCATTGTTGCTTGTTCCTCCAGTCCCTAGATGGGGGTCTTCCTGAGTCTGCCTTTCTACTAAGGCCCTTAATCTTTCTTGGCTCTGTGCCAATCCATTCATCACCTCCATGAACTGAGTCATCTGGTTTCTCATTTCCAATCTCTCATTGGCCATTTGAGTCCTGACTTCTGTAAGATCCTGTTGTACCTGGTCCATCTGTATACCTGGAAGGTTGTTGCGAGTGGGATATCTGTGCGGACGGTTGAGTGGGAACACCCGACGGCGAGCAATAGTTCCTGAACCACAACAGAGTTAGTAACAAACAAAACAAAAACCTACAAAACAAAACAAAAGGTTAGTATGCAATGCAGTATGCTTATTTGTTTCCAAGGTATCCGGCTTGGCACTTGGTTTTGACCTTTCCAGACCCCGAGGAAGATGCTTTTTTGATGTTGCTTAGGAGAGAAAGATTCAAATGAAACAAACTAATGGATATATTACAAAAAGTGAATGATACATAGTTTGTTTCTTACAATACATGCCCCTGAGGGGTCAAAATATAACATAAAAGGAAAAGTACATGAAATGAAAGCAACAACAAGCAAAAGTCAGACACCAAGACCAAACTCATCCTCCTGAACTTCCTTTAGAAGTGCTTCAGTTACAAGGTCAACTGGATGCTCCGTGAGGTTCCTGATGAGAAGATTCCTGGTGGCAATAGCAGCAGTTAGCTTCTTGTGTCTGCCCTGGTCCTTTGACCTCTTCACACCAGCCCTAATCTTCAACTCGGAGATCTCTTTCTGGGCTGCTAGCAGGGCTTCCTGTTGCTCCTTTGCATTAGCCTCCAACTGCTCAATCTTGTCCTGAGTTCTCTTATCTTCCTGAGTACGAGCTTCAGTGATCCGGACCCACCTAGCTTGACTCTCTTTCAGATATAAGTCAGTCCTGGCCTTCTGAAACTGAGCCTCCTTACAGGCATTCTTCAAAATCTGCTCTCCAGCCCTTGACTTCTTGATGTAGTCCTCTGACTTCTCAATCCTGGCTAGATGCTCCACCTTTAGCTTTTCCAACCTTTCAATGTCCAGGCGACCATCACTCCTCTCCCAGAGGGTCTTTTGCAGAGCTTGAGTCAGGTTCTCATTCCTCTCTTTCAGTTTCTCAAACTCTTCCAGGCTGACAGTGGCTGGAGGTGGTGTTGTGGATGGTCCAGGTGCATCCTCAATGGTGAAGGGCATCCCAGAAATTTGAGCCCTGGCATGGGACCATTCATGATACTGTGCTGAGGCCACATTGTTGCATCTCCCAAGAATGGCCATCCCTTTGGTCTGGACATTGTCCCAAGCCCAGGATGCTTGCCTGACAATAGCCAGGTTAGGCTTAATCTCACAATAAAGGGTTTCAGCCAAGTCTTGTGTTCTGGGAGGGTGGACCAATGCATAGCCCAATTGTCTTTTGAATAACAGAGGGTTGTAGTTGATGCAACCCTTCACTTCTATCAGGGGTACATTGTGGAACTGCCCACAACTAGTGATGATGTCCCTGCCCTTGGTGCTCTGAGTACACCATCTGATGTCATCTGAGGTCAAAGCAATGAGTCTTCTAGCCCAATTCTTCTGTTGGTGAGGATTCAAGAATGCATCAGTCTTGGGCAAGTGTTTGAGCAGCCAGGTATGGAACAGGGGAGCACAGCATCTAACCAATCTTCCTCTTTGCTTTTCATTCCTTTGGTGAACAGAGTAGTAGAAATCTCCCAGTAAGGTGGGTACTGGGTTCCTCAGAATGAAAAGGTGAATGGCATTCTTGCTAATAAACTTAGGCTCATCTGCAAAAAGTACAACCCCATATATGCTGAGGGCTAACAAAGCACAGACTGCCTTCCATTCTCCCAAGGAAGCCTTCAGGGTAGCCTGAGAAGTCAAGAAATCCAAGTGTAGACCAGAGATTCCAGCCTTGGTTGTCATGTTCTGCTCAATCAGTATAGGCTCCAGATACAGTGCTTTAGCTACTTCTTCACTACTGGGAAAAGCCATCTCAGGGTTGAAGGGAACACCACCCCTGACAGGTACACCAATCAGTGATGAATACTCTTCCAACAAGGGTCCCAACTGAAAATTCTGGAAGGTGAAACACCTCAGGGGAGGATCATAGAACTGTAGACAAGTGTGAATCAAGCTCCTCTGAGAAGGGTCCAAATCCATAACCACATCAAGGATGCCTCCAAAATGTTCTCTGAATAGTGGTACATGGTCTGGAGTAATAAAGGCCTGGATCTTCCTGATGCCAGCCATCACAGGCTCAAAGAAATGGTATGAAATGTTGCTCTTCTTGGGTGCCATGTTGCTGAAGAAGAGTTGAAACAGATGCTGATGATGATGACTGATACTAGTGACTGAAGCAGGTAGCTGATGAACAGGGGTCTATGCTGATGAATGGGTCAAAACCAAGCCAAAATATGATATGGATACCCTGAAAAACAAATAAACACATGTTAAATGATGCAATGATGATGTATGCAAATGATATGCAAGGGTTTATGATCAAGCTGGATCTGATTGCTGCTTTGATATAAGTCCATGTATGTTCAAGAAATCCAGATGGAGGTTCATAAGTCCAGTAACCAAGGTGGGGGACTCAAATAAAGAGTCACATGTCCTGGGTTAAATCACAAGAACTGTCCCAAAATGGAGTACTCTTAATCAAAACAAAGTAACAGGGTATGTTGAGGTCAAGGGTACCTGCAAACCTTTAAACAGCCCAACCCCCTCACAGGTGGTGTTCTAAAACAAGGATCCTCAGACTTGGATCAGTTATGAGAAGTGTAAACACTTCCAATCCGGAGGTACAGTGTTTACAATAACCATAAAAGATCCTCCTCTAATTCACCTCAGCTTCTGAAGGTCATAATAAAGGTCATCCAGACTTAGCAGGCTTCCCAGATAGCCCTAGCACTACAGGAAATCTGTAGCACATAGTTCTCAAGAAGAAACCCATATCTGAACTGTGTTTCATATTCCCGCACCAGACCGAAATGGAATGGGAAAGAACATGAACCACTCTAGCCTAGGTGTCACTCAGGTCCCAGGTATAGGACCTTAAACTTTCAATAGGACCCCACCCACCAAAACAAAGAAACCAGATCCAACCAGAACGGTATGACAATATGATATATGTAAAGCTGCAAAGAAAGCAATAAACAAAACTGTACATAAAGCAGTAAATAAAACAAATTCACAAACACAAATAGCAAATAACACCCCAGTAAACACAAATCAAACAAGCGCTAGGAGGAACCCACAAAAAGAACCAGAAGCCCTGGTTACAGTATAAGGTTCCCCAGCAGAGTCGCCAAGCTGTCGCTCCCAAAAGATGAGGCTGAGCTCAAATGAGGTACAGACGCGAACGGTCGGCGAAAGGATGAAATGAAAAGAGTCGCCAGCTAGGCATTTTTATCCCGAAGGAAAGGCAATGCTGCATAGACCTAGAAAGATATGGATAAGACGGTTGCGAACCAGAGAGACTGAGAAAGGGGGTTGGTTACAACCTGGGAAGGTATTAGCACCCAGATTGTCCGTCGTACTCGACGGGATCCACGCTTAAAAGATTTGTGTTTTAAAGGGGTAGTGTCAGTGCAATCTGCGTATAAAGAGCTGGGAAAGAATGTACAGGTGTCTGTGTAAAAGAAGTGTGAAGTGTGTAAATGTACAGTGTCAGTGTAAGAACAGGAATGAAATGCTCAGGACCATGAGGCTTAAAGAATAAGGCTGGGAAGAGGGGGAATATACAGAGACTTTTGTTCGATAACTGTTGAGTTATGCCTACGTATCCTCTCGTGCAATGAGGAAGTCAGAACACCGTAGTTCGACCCAAAGAGACTGAAAGATAAATTAACTTGTGAACTGCTTACTTGTCTATGCTCAAGTGTATGACCTGTCTGGCTTAGGTGCAAACTGTCTTGCATTAAACGGAAGAAGCAAGTTCTCGTTTGTGAGTGAAGATGATGAGAAAAGAATCCCGAAGGAGACGATTATTGTTTGTTTTTGAATTTTCAGTCTTTTATTGCTTTTGGAAGTTTTCCATAAGTTAATGAGCTTAAGCCTAAACCAATGGGTTAGTAAACTCATCACATCCTCCCTCTGATTAGGGGTAATGAGAATACCTTAAGTGTGAAGTCAGCATCTCACACTTAATCACCTTTGATGTAGGATTAAGATCATTAACCTACTTGTGATTATTTAGATGTTTTTGTTGTTTTTGTTTAGTGTTAAGTAATGAGGTTAAGCCATAATCAGGGATTAAACAGACTCATTACACCATCCTAATAGAAGGATAATAGATGAAAATGTTTAAGCTGAGGAAAGCTCCTCAACTTAATCCATGATTAGGGATTAAACTCATGACAAAACAAAGCCTTTATTAAGTGGATTTTAGTTAATGATAAGGTGATGAAGGGATTTTTAGGGTTTGTAAGACAACTTGAGGGGGACTTGTCCATTAACACTAGGGTTAGTCCTTCTTAACCAATTAAGGAAGAATTAGAACCCTAATGCAAGGCCCAAGTTACAAGATTGATGTCTTGATGATTATTAAGTGGATTGATTAAAGGATTTAAACACATTAAGGGTTTAACACTTAGGGTTAAAGTTATACACTCCATCCTAATAGAAGGATGCAGGCATAAGCTTAATCACAAAGCCTTAAAGCCTTTAGGGTTTAGTCCCTGATTATGAGATGAGAAGAAGAGACTCAAAGAGACACAAAGGTAAAACTAAGTGGGGGACTAATCAACCCTAATTGTTATCATGCTTGGTCATTCCTAGGGTTTGTGAGGTTTGCAAGAAAGATCTTCAAAGAACCACCAAGGAGAGAAGCAAATGAGGATCAAAGAGAAGCAAAACAACTTGCTTCACTTAAGAAGTCAAGTTGCTTGAAGAAAGAAGGTGAGGTGAACAAGAATGAGCAAGATCAATCCAAACGCATACAAGAAATACAACAATGGTGCATAAGAGAGATGAAAAGAGATTGTGAGAAGTGAAGGCAAATTCACTTCTCAAAGTTACTTACCACCTGAAAGGTTAGCAAAAGAAATGAAATGCAATGCAAATGAGATGCAATGACATGGTGCAAGACAAAACCAGAAGCATGAGTATGATGTTAATGATTCTATGAGGTGGTGCAAACATGAGACAAGGCATGAGGATGATCATACAAACATGTGGATGCAAGAGAAGCATGCTTAGAACCATGAACATACACGAAAAGTTAAGGAATGCAAATGACATACAACATGGCAAATGGATGATGCAATGATCAAACATGATCCTAATATGTCCTAAGATGTGTTATGGATCAAATGGATGCATAAAATGTCATGGCAAGTCATGGTGTGCAAGCAAATGCAAGATGAATGCAAAAGGAAGCCCAAATTAGGGTTTATGATCAATGCACAAAACAAAAATCAAAATCAGAAGCAAACATCAAGATGAAAAATTGAAAATGCATTCCAAGGAACCCTAAACCTATACAAACTCACTGCCCAAAGGAGGGGATCCAATCCTTAACCTAGTGTAAGTTATGAATTTCTTAAGATTTCTAGGGTTTTAAGGTACCTTGTCAAGAAAAATGTCAAACAAAATGAAAATGCAAGATCAATTCATGCCAATTTAATCCTATAAACTACATGCTATACAAGATGCAATGCAAAAAGAATCAAAGTCCAACTCTCAAAGACTAGGCAGAAATGAATTTTCAAAGATTGGATCAAAATAATGCCTTGAAATGAAATTAATTCCATGGAAAAATGTCAAAAGACATCAAGATCAAAAAAGAAATTTGGTTTGAAGGTTGGACAATGTTTCTAAATGGTTTTGAATGTTTCATGAATTTTTTGGTGATTTTTAAATACTTAAAAGTATTTTTAATTAATTAATTCTCATTAATTAATTACAAATAATATTTTAAATGATTTAAAAATATTTTTTAATGCAAAAAATAAAAATAAAAATGTTTTTGGTTTCTGAAAATTAATAAAAGGTTGTATAAAAATTTTCAGAATTTTTAAAGGTGTTTTACTATTTTTAATAAATTGTGCAAATAAAATACAAAATAAATGAAATAAAAATTAAAATATGAGAAGTATGCAGAAAGAGAGGCCAGGATTGAATCTGGGAAATGGTTTGTTGACTGCGCGCCAGATCCTGTGGCTGGAATTCAAACTGACTAATCCTAATTAATTAAATTAAATAAATGAGATTAGGGTTAAGTGAGGAATCCGGGCCATTCATGCGCGCGGGAGATTGACTAAGTCAACCAGATCAAGGGTTCACATTCAAACCTGGCTAACCCTAATTAATTAGCCCTAATTACTTTCAGGTCACCGGAGACGAGCTCCGGTCGTCTTCTCCGGTGACCTCCCTCCCTGAAAATCTCCAAAACACTCCCTAGGTCAAATCAAACCCCCCAAATCTCCAGAAATGATCCCCAAGCCCTCTAGAACAAGAATCCAGCCTCAAAACTCATTTCTTTCCACTCAAAACCATGATTCGAATAAAAAATGCAAAAATGTCCAAACTTTCAGAGATGCAATACACACTCAATACTTGATCATTTTCAAAAATAAAAGGCTCAGTGAACTCAGGGAAGCATGTAGATCATTTTAGAAACAAGAAATAAGAGTTCTGGAAAAATAAATTTCCAAGGCTACCTGAATCGAAGCTTTGATTTCTGGCACTTTCTAGCTGGTCTCTTGCTTCCAATCACCTCCAATGGACCTCCTGAGAAGCTTTCAATGCTTGTTTGAAGTTTACAATGGCTGGTTTGAAAGATAGCTGAAGTTCTGCTCAAAGAGGGGCAGGAATCGTATTTTGGTTTCAGTGAGTTTCAGGCTATGGTGATGGGTGGTTTGTGATCAGTGAAGCATGCTGAGTTGGTTTGTGAAGTTGGTTTGTGTGTTTGCAGCTTGTGGAGAGTGTTTCGAAAGCTTTTGCAAAATGGGGTGAAAATGAGAGAGCTGTGTTCTTGGTGCTTTCAGGCTTGTGTGTTATGTGCTTTGGCTTGCTTTTGGTTTGTATAAACAAATGGGATTGGTCAGATGAGTTGATGTGTGCTATTGTGATTGGTAAGGCTCAAGTTGCCAAAATGTCAAGTTTGTGTAAGAGAGGCATGGTCTACTAGCTAGCCAAGGACAGATGGGGTGTCCTGCGCAGCAAGATGTGTGGAGAGCCATAGGATTGATTGTGAAGTCAGCAAGCAAGTGGATTCACACTTGAGTGAGTTTTTGCAACTTGCTTCACTTTTGTTTCCTTTGAGAATTCTTGCTCCATAAGTCATGAAGATGAGTGATCCCTTGGCCCATTCTGAATTTTAGATGTCACATGATCATGTTGTGAAGAAATGATACACATTTGAGGCCTTTAGAACACTTGATCAAACCATTTTGCAAAATGTCTCTTTGGTGGAAAACTTCAAATTTTGTGATTTTAGCCAACTTTGACAAGCCATAACTTTTGATCCAAAATGAATTAGGTCATGTTCTTGTACTTTTTGAAAAGGGAATGATCCATTCTACAACTTTCATGACCAAAGTTTTTCCATTTGAAGTATTTTTGAATCAAAAAGCAAGGGTTGAAAAAGTTTCCTAAAATGGCAATTTTCATTAAAAGTCAACTTTCCCAAAAAGTCAACTTTGCAAATGACTTGAGATTCTTCAATTTTGTGAACTTCCAACATCTTCTATGATCAAATAAAGATCATACACAATCAAAATGATGAAGAACACCCTTTGGTTGGATCATTGGGGGCCTCAGATGCCCTGATTTTACACTGACTTGCTTAAAAAGTCAACTCTTGATCAGATGACTTCCCCATGGAATTTCTTCATGAAAATTGATATGCATGATCCCTATACCATATAGAGACCAATAGAAACAAGAATGACCAAAAAAATTGGAGTTATGGCCTTTGAAACCAAAACCCTAATTCTAGGTCATCTGTGCAGTTAAACCTGGCTCTACTTCCATGCCATTCTCAGTTCTTGTGATTCTTTGACATTCTTGACTTTAAGGAGATACAATATGATGCTTGAACATACATGGACCCCTTTGAAGTGATTGATGACCTTTGGAGTGGCTCAAATAGCTCTTGGATTGCTCAGATCACAAACCCTAGATGCAGATGACTTTGTACCAATGCAAGGAATCAAAAATGTGGTATGAGATGCCATGATTGAACTTATGCACATGAAATGATCACAAGCCATGGTGTGAATGGGTGAGGGCAAATTTGGGGTGTTTACACAACCGAGTAAGACATGATTTGGCTAACATGTCCAAAACCGGCAAGCTCAATATAAGGTTCAAGCAAAACGTCAGGGGCAACATATTCATGGACACGTGTACGAAACCTAGTTGGATTATACAAGAAAAATAATGTAACATTATTTTTTTATAATGTGTTAGAAGAAATATAAACTATTGTAGCGAGTAAAACACTAACATAAGTCTCAATGTTTGTGACAACTCCTCCGTGCATTTCACCTTTTGTCTATAGTTATTGTTTATGATGATGAAAAATAATCTATTTTATGTGTATTTATAGGGAACATATGATAGCTTGGGTAGTTTTACGTGTTTAATGTAGCCATGCATGCAACACTGGCGGCGCCATGTCAATTGGCGACCACATACATTTCCTTACCGATGCGAGAAGGTATGTCATTCTTTGTCGTAATGTGCTTTGCATGTTTCGACTGGTAGAATCTTACAGGAAGATGAGTGATTCATATGAGATAAATTCCATACATCCACCTCATACTTGAATTGCCACTAATACTTCACAAGATCACCGTAAATTAAACTCTAAACTGACATGTCAAGATATTTTGCCTATTGTTAGCACAAACTATTCAATGAAGGTTAGTATAATAATCTTTCATATTGTTACACAATATAATTATACTAAATCATACGAGAAAGTGTGGATTGCAAGAACAAAGGTTGTTGAAAGAGTATTTGGAAATTGGGAGGATTCGTACGAAGAACTTCCAAAATATTTGGTTGCACTTAAGACGTATGCTCCGGGAACTATTATCATTTTGGTTACACTGCCAATATATACGCCATACAGAACTTGTGTCACTGGAAATAGAATATTCCATTGACTCTTTTGGGCGTTTCGACCATGCATCAAAGATTTTGCATTCTGCAAACCCATTCTTCAAAATGATGGAACATGGCTTTACGGGAAATGTAATGGCACATTACTTATGGCAGTAACACAAGACAACAACAATAACATCTTTTTGGTTTCCTTCACTCTGTTTGAATGTGAGACTCTTGGTGGTTGGAGTTTATTCCTTAAGAATCTTAGAGCACACGTTACTCCAGAACCCAATCTTTATTTAATTTCTAACAAACACACATCTATTGAGAGTGCATACAATAATCCTAAGAACAAATGATATAATACTCCTTTTATCCATGTGTACTGCATTAGACATATCACACAAATTTCATGCGGGAAATCAAAGATAAGAACCTGCGTGAAAAAGTCGTGAATGCAAAGTATGCTTTAACTGAATCACCGTTCCGATACTACCGCAAGGAAATGAGATTGTCAAATGCGAATGCATTATGGTGGGTGGATAACTTTCCATTGGAGAAGTGGACACTGACATTTGAAAAAGGACACCTATGGGGCCACATGACAATAAATCTTGTTGAATCCATGAACGACATATTCAAAGGCATTTGAAACATACCAATAACCACGTTGGTAAGAGCAATATACTTTAGGTTGGGATCACTTTTCGCAATCAGAGGCGAAAAATGGCATTCGGTGTTACAATTAGAGCAATTATTTAGTAAAAGATGCATGAAAGTGACGAAGGAGGAAACTCTCAAAGCTAATACATATGTCATTTCAATCTTTGATCGTCATAAACACATTTTTAGTGTAAAGGAAACTCAAGACCACAATGAAGGGAGTCTGAATGGAGACTATCGACTCCAACTAAATAGAGGTTGGTGCGATTGTGGAAAATTTTAAGCCTTTCATATATACCTTTCTCCCATGTCATTACGACATGTTCATATGCTCACCAAGATGCTTCCATGCATCTCTCTGATGCTTACAAAGTCGTAAATCTTTTCAACATGTACAACAATAACTTCCCAGTTATAGCATTGGAAGATTATTGGTCTGCATATCAAAGGGACATAATTTGACACACCGATAATATGCGACAAAAGAAAAAGGGTCACCCTAAACGCACACGAATTAGAACAAAAATGGATACGGATGATAAAATGGTAAGATTATATGGTTTATACTGCCAGCCTGGACACAATTGGGCAAAATGTCCCAATGTTGGAGCAAGTTCTATATGAACATTTATTTTTTTTCTTTAAATTTTTGTAATCTTGTTATATAATATATCAACTTTTGGTTACAACATAAATTTTTCACACACGAATAACACAATACATAATAACACCAAAAATAAACATAAAACAACAACACAAACAACAAATAAAAAGACTTAACACCATAAGACGTCTAACCTATTACAACAATCAAAGTAATTTAATATACTACAAACATCATATCTCTAACATCATAGTCATCTCTAACTCTCACCCACATATGTTACGTAGCATTATTGTCATCTGCAATTGAGATGTACGAAACAAGCCTCTCGATATTTCTAATTTTTCCCCATCATTAATCTCTCTGTTTAACCAACTTTTCAAACTCCTCTCAAGATGATCAAAGCTTTGGATGTTCCAAAAAAAAAAATTATCGGAGAATTCGTTGCGGAATAACAAAAATGCTCATATCTTTTAACAATCATGATAGAGCTAGTGATAAAAAAGATAGAAGAATTTGAAATGAGCTGTGAAGTGAAACAAATGGTAGGAGACACCTCTATTTATACTAAACAAATTCTGCATGTACAGTGGTGCCGTACCAATTGACGTCTCCCTTATACACTTGTACACTAACGCCAATTGAATTGGCAACACCATGTGCTAAACTTTTGATGTTCCAAAAAAACATTTTCATCGGAGATTTCACTGCGGAATAACACACATGCTCATATCATTTAACAGTAATGATAAAGCTAGTGATGAAAATCAAAGAATAATTTGAAATGAGGTGTGAAGTGAAGCAAATGGTAGGAGACACCTCTATTTATACTAAAACAATTATGCATGTACATTGATGCCACACCAATTGGCGTCTCCCTTATACATTTGTACACTAGCGTCAATTGAATTGGCAACACCATGTGCAGTCGCCAATCAAATTAGCGCCTCCTCTTAAAAATATTGTGTTGTCGCCAATTCACCTGACAACAACACTTCGTCCCATTTTTTTTGAAGGTGTGTATTTTGGAAAATTTTCTAAAACATGTGTTATTTTGGGAATTAATTTGAAGTAGGTTATTTGGATAAAAAATTCAATAGAACTAGAATTTATGAAGTTAATATTGATTGTGTAACTTAAGAGTTTTTTTTTGAATAAAATTGACTATATTTTTTAATAACTAGTATATAATTATTTTTGTAATTGTACAAGAAATTAACTATAATTAATGTTATTAAATTATATAATTGATAATTATAGATTTTATTTTTAACAAGGGATGACAATGGGAAGGGTACTATAATACCTATCCTCATATCCGTGATTTGAAAAATCCCGGTACCTGAATCCATACCCGCTTGGGCACTAATGTTAGCACCTGTACTGGTGCCCTATGGGTATGTAAGTACCTATATCTGTATAATCATTACCTGCATTCCCATTAAAAACAAATAAATCAATTAGAAAATAACATATCATTTTAAGCTCTTATAAACATTAAAATGTTTTAAAAAAATTATTGTTGAAATAAACGAAAACTTATATTAAATATATAATGGTTTAACATTGATATACTTTTTAAAATTGATAGAAATACATTTCTATATAATAATATAAATTAAAAAATATAAATATAAATATAAATATTTAAATATATTATGCAGGTATGGAGCGGGGTGGGTACCAAGGTACCCATATCCGCATCCTTACCCACTTATTTTTGTGGGTAATTACCCGAGCCCGTGTTCGCATCCATTCTTGCAGGTTTTCATCCTACCCGTTGTGGGTAATTTTGAGGATGCCCATTAGGGATTGGTGAAATTTCCATCCTTGAACAAAATATACACATCCTCGTTAAATCTGTTAAATTAATGGTCGTACAAAGACATTAAATGTTAGGTCGCAGGTTTTGAACTAGCGGCATCACACTTGTTAAAGGAGTGAATTTCATTCACTAGATTAACTTAAAAAGAAATACAAGATATTTAAGAATAAAAAAAAGTTGTATAAATTTATAACATATACTCAACTTCATATCTCATATATATATATATATATATATATATATATATATATATATATATATATATATATATATATATATGAGATATGATCAAATGACACTTAAGTGTCAAAGTTTAATTTGACACCAAATCTTAACCGTTAAAATGATAGATCAAACAGTCATATTAATAGTCTATTTTTTATGGAAAAGAATGAATCATGTATTTATTTTATTTTATTTATTTCATTTAATATGACCTGATCAATCATTTTAACATTTGTACGACGAAGTTGAAAAGCTGAAAAGGGAGAAGTTACAAACGTTGAGAAAACAATTTGAGATGACTCAGATGAAGGAAGTTGAATCAGTCTCGGAATATCTTACACGTGTGATGTTGCTAACGAACCAGATGAAGTCGTGTGGTGAATTAATCAATGATTTACAGAAGATAGAGAAATTTTTGAGATCTCTGACTGCAATGTTTGATTATATGTTATAGTGTCAATTGAAGAGTGCAAGAGATGAAGTTAAAAGAACTTCAAGCTTTATTTGTAATACCCTGTATATTATTAAATGCTCTAAATAATATTAATTGAGATCAATTGAGTTCCAGTGTGCTCTGAGAGTTATCTGATAAGATAATTAGAGCAACTAATAAGCTCATATTGGAATTAATTAATATTATATGACTCTAAGATTTTATTAATTGGTGCATTAATAGAGAAGTGTTTTGATACCCTCAATTTTGGACATTACAAGTTAATGTTACTTTTATATATATATATATATATATATATATATATATATATATATATATATATATATATATATATATATATATATATATATATATATCATTTTCTCTTGCTTTTTCCTCATTTGTAATAAAACAAAAAGTTAGTAAGAGGAAGTAGAGAGAAGGAAGAAAAAAAGGAGAAAGAATAAGGAAAATCTAGAAGTGAAGAAAAGCTTGGATCATCATCAATTCTTCACCAAATCATCCCATCTTCATCATCCTCATCTTGTACCAAGGTGGGTTCTAGTTAGAAACTCTAAGTGTATAAGTTAGGGTTGTTGGAACCTAATATAGAAAGTTGAGATTTATGAGTGATTATGTTAAGTTGTTGTTCCAAGAGTTCAAATGCGGAATAAAATGCGTATAGTCGGGTTGTGAGTGAGTTTAACCTATAATACTTGCTATGATGTTCCATTGTGTTTCTATGAAGTTTTATTGGATTTTGGTGTAAGAAAAAAATGTATTTTTCAGCTTCTGTGTAATCGTTAACCGATTAATAGGATATGATTAATCTGTTAATGCATGAAAATTTTGTGTTTTACGTGAAACTGTGACTGGTTAACCGATTAACCTGATATGGTTAACCGGTTAACCGGTTAACCTAAAGTGCCACTAACTCTCATTTGGCTACTATCTTAGATTTTTCAATCGTGTTAACTGGTTAATCATATTTCGTTAACCGATTAACACTCTTATGAAATGTGAAAATCTTTAAAAATCCATAACTTTTAAACTGTGATCCTGATCGAGGCGTACTTGGTACCGTTAGAAATTTATGGCAATGCTCTACCCACATTTTAACTCTTATAGATGAATTATATAATAAAACTGAATTTGTATCCAAATAACCCATATTTTCAAATTAATTCTCAAAATAATCCATGTTTTAGAATAATTCCTAAAATACCCTACTTTCAAACAAAAAAACCTGAGACAAAATGTTGTTGTCAGGAAAATTGGCAACATCACTATGTTTTTAAGAGGAGGATCCAATTGGATTAGTGATTGCACATGGTGTTGCCAATTCAATTAATGATAGTGTACAAGTGTATAAGGGAGGTACCAATTGGTCTGACACCAATGTACATGCAAAATTCTATTAATAAAAATAAAAAACATTAATATTTAATTAAAAAAATACTTTTACAAACACTAATGATGATTATCAGGTTGGTCATAGTGGCCACCAATTCAACACCTCTTAACTACACTAAATCGTTGCACTAGTTTTTTATTCACTCCCAATGTTTAAGAATTCGAGGACTCAAGAACATCAGTAGAATCCCTTAGAATTTCTTGCATTTCTAAGAAGTCTTGTGTATGGAGCGACACACTGCCGTAATTGAGTTCGTAACCTATGCCATAGTAGTTTGAATGTGTTGATGAGGTCATTGGTGTGCGGCCTGAACGATTGAAGGGGGACATTGGTGTGAACGATTCGTTGGAAAAAAGTTAAAATGGTTGTTGAGATGTTTGAGGATTTTATCTATGGTGTGATGTTTGGGCATTTTGGCTATGATATGATGTTTGAGAGATTTGGATATGGTACGAGGAAAGGTTGCTGTTATACATTCCTTGGGTGTTTTGGCTATATTTGATATTGTGTTTGGGGCATATGTATTTTGGGTGTCTTGAAAATCATCATTTTGTTCGCAATGGTATAAGGAACACTCTTGGTATTGTGGTTGGGTGTCTAACATGTTTTGATTGTGGGTTTGTGTGTTTGTGGATTGGTAATTTTGTTGGATAAAGGGTTTTGAGTAACAAGTCTGATAATTTTCTTGGGGTTAGACGTTGAAGTTCTTGCGTGTAAGGGATTTGTCGTGAGTCGTATAAATACTTATATTCAGAGACAAACCCCGTTGCAACCGATATGTACCAAGCCATATAAGTGTTATTTGGTTTAGACAGGGTTGACATCACAACGTCATTTAAGACATGATTACGACGGTTCCTCCATTTACGACCCTCAGATTTAGCAAAGTCCTTCCAATTGTCAAAGTTCCATTGTTCATTAGTTTTTCGTTGGTGCCATTGTCCGAGGCATGTCGGGGGATCTGGAATACTTTGAAGCATTCCGAACTATAGTTTGACATTGTCACTGTGGTGCATCTCCACAATGATGAACCTGATTATCGGCATGCATGCCATCCAAACGACTTCATCTTCTTCTCTGATTTCATGTTGATGTTCCAAGTTTAGATATTAGTTACTATCTTAGATTTTTCAACTGTATTAACCAGCTAACCATATCCTGTTAACCGATTAATAATATTATGAAATGGGAAAATCTTTAAATCCATAACTTTTGAACCGTGATCCCGTTCAAGGCGTACTTGGTTTTCAACCAAAAAGATTATAATATAATATAACTTCAAAAGTTTAGATATCTTCAACAAAAAAATTATAATATAATATAAATTAATTTAATCAATTGAAAACATAATTTTTTATTAATTGAGTCTAATTTTAATAGTCTGTCAATAAATATAAAAAGTCAAAATTGTTAATAATTCACAATGAATTATAAGTCTCTTTAAAAATAGTTATAATTAAAGTTAATATTTTTAATAATTTAGTACAATTGTTTTTTATTTTATAATTAACCGAAATTCATTATTTTCAATTATGAAACTTTAAAAATCTATATTTGGCTCTTCTCTAAATGTAACAGTTGTTTGCATTACTGTAGTTTCTATATCAAATCTCAAATATGAATTTGCAACGCAACTTAAACAATTGCATTGGGAAGTAGTTTATTTAGAAATACCTAAAAAAAACACTTTTTTTTAAATTTTTTTTTACGAAAGTGACACATAATAAAATTAGAATTAGATTAAAAAAATGCCGAATTTAACTGTATGGAAGCAAAAATTAGAATTAGAATTAATTTATCTTCAAAATTAGTGAAAGAATTTCCACACCCAGCACGCAATTGAGCTGTCTCTACCAACACGCTACTGTCATTCCACGTCACCTTTCATTTATTTCTTTATTTTAACTTTTTTTTTTATTCTTTTCTTTAAGAAAAAGTTTTTTTTCTTCCTTTTCAAGCACGAAAAGTAAAAACAATTTCTTCGAATTTCAATTTTATTTATAAAACCCTTCAAAAAGAATTCTGTTACTTTAAATTTTCATTACTGAGATTCGTTCCACTCTTTGCAATTCAGGTATTGTTGTTGACGACTCGTTGATTCTTTTGATTTGAATTTCTGTTTATTCGTTTTGGTTTGGTTTCAGTTGAATTTAGGGGTTTATGTTGTGTGTGTTATTGTTGAAATTCAGTTATGTTGATTCATAGATTGTGTTGATATTCATTGAGTTGAGTAGTTTAGGGTTTATATGGATTTTTTTGTTTGAGAGAATTGATGAGCTTGGTGGTTTTGGGATTTTTTTATTTTTCTTTATTTTATTTTATTTTTTACTTGTAGGTTGAGATATATAGTAAAGAAGAGTTTTGATGTCTTCAAAAACATTGAGGAGAAGACTCCATCACGGGGATGTCGATGGCAAAAGGAAGGATTATTTGGATACTTCTGAGTTGGATTCTTTGAATGAGCCCTTGTTGGGGGGTGATGATTATATTGAAAACAAGAAGGTTTGGAATTGTTGTTGTTTTTATGTGGGGAGTAGGGGTTAAGTTCATTTTGTTTTTGTCTGATTTTATTATTATTATTATTATTATTATTATTATTATTATTATTATTATTTTTTAATGTTTGTTTATCTGTTATGAAGATATGTACACTTGAAGATTTGTGGGATGATGAGAGGAAGAAGGCGCAAATTCATTGGACATTCTTGTTTTCGAACCTTATCGCGCAATGGGCACAGTGGTTAGGTATGTGTTTGATGGTTTGGCTTGCCATAAATTTATGTTTGACAGTTTTGATGATGATTGAATAGTAAATTGTTTTACTTTGATTTTCTAGTGAAAAGCAATATTAGACTGTTTCTCAGTTCTTACATTCTGTGCTAGCTGATTGTGGACTTATTTTCCATTAGTGATAGTTATGGAGTGAATAAAACCCTATTCCAAATGATTTGTCAAGAAAGATGATGATCTATTTTTCCTTTGAATCTGAAATCTTACGTTTAGAGTGGCGGCTAAAAGAATCAGTTGTAGGATTTGCAATATCGAGCACTTCTTTTGGAGCTTGTGAGTGTTAGTTGACTGAATTGATGGAGCTGCACATATCAATTTTGAATGTGAACCAAAGATAGACTCTCAATTCATTTTGAGGATGAATTGCAACTTACCACTAAATTTTGTTATTCTGTTACACTTTTTTTTTTGTCATTTTGATTTATGTACTAATCATAGACTGTTTTGAAGTTCGTGTATGTATCTTACAATTCATGACAAGATTCGATTCACGGATTCACGATTTGATAATCATGTTTACACTCTTTGGAGTTTGTTGTTTTTGTAAATAGTTGAATTTACTATCAAAGTGATTATTGCTCATAATTTTTTTTTTTTTTGATTTCTGAGAGCCTCATTTATGGAGTTTGGGGAAAATCAGGGTCTTATGTATGTTTTATATCTACCTTTCCTCATTGTTGACTGGTGTACAAATAAAAAGAAAATGCTAATTGCATGATTTTAGTTGTGATATCTGACATGTATTAATCATTTCATGTTGCCTTTGCAGCGGACGTTGTAATAGGGTCTGGGTCTCTTCTTGGTCGTCTTTTATCTCTTCCTTCAAATGCTCTTTACTTCCAAAATAATAGGATGCTGCCTCCACCTCTTAGCCCTGTGCAGGTATGTATTGTGATATCTTATATAAATTCTTATAATTGTGTTTTGATCAAAATCAAGTAACCAACTTCAACCTTAAGTTTAACCCTATCCTAAAATACAATTGATCTAAATTATGAATTTAGTGAACATTTCTAAGCATACATTTGAATTGAACTCCACCAAACCCCCTAACTCAACCATCTTATGTCTTTTGAAAATGAAATGGTACCCGGGAAATTCTGATTTTTGATAATAAAAATAAGAGATAGGATATTATCACCGGATTTAGTTTGATATTGCCACACAGTTTCTTGAATAGGTGGGTGATAGATAATGAAAACACTTGGTAGGATATTATCACTGTGTCGTGTTTTGCAAGGCATAGGTGGGTAATGGATATTTCATTGGAATTTGATGATATTGATAAGTATTTGGCTGCATTGTTCTATATCCATCAAAGTACTCGTTGTTTCTTCCTTTTTAATAAAAGATCTCATGATATTTATAAAAATTGTGGATATTATAAATGAAAAAGTCATCTGAACAATCAATTTTAATCAAATGGTTGTAAGTAAATGTTCTCATTTCACAAAAAATAATTATCACTGACTGTATGCTTTTGTTTTTTTAACTTTCAGTAATCTGCTACATATGGTTATATCATATTTATTCATATTTCTTTCTTAGGAAGAAAGACTAAGAAACTTACGGCAACGGCTTGAAGTCCCTTTTGATGGTTCTAAAACGGAGCACCAAGTATGTATTTAATGTTTTTCCCACCTAATCACATGACTGATTTTTCTTTCTTGTTTGTTCAATCCTGCTGTCGTTTTCATATGTACCTCTTGATACCATTTTGTTATACTGATGTTCAATTTTGCTCTGGAATTTACATGCATGCTTATAGAACAATCTGATTTTTTTTTTATCTGGAATGTGGGTGTGGTAAGTGCTCATCTTGCAAATACTTGTTTATGGGGATTGATAAACCATTTGTAAATTGAGTTTCCTTACGTGGATGAATTAACAGGTGGCCGAGAAAGTTGCTCTACATGTCTCTATATACAATAGTTGAAAATCAACTTGTAATTAACATTTTATTTTATTTTAATAAAGAATTACATTTTCAAATCTCTTTTTTGTTGTTGTTGTTGCAGGAAGCTCTTTTATTATTGTGGAGATTGGCTTATCCCGACAGGGAGCTTCCTTCACTTAAATCAGATCTTTGGAAGGAAATGGGATGGCAAGGTTCAGACCCATCAACAGATTTTAGGTGTGTGGCCAAAAGCTATATGTTTTGCTCTAACGAGATGGGGTAGGGGTGTGAATATGAATCAGGTTTTAGTCAGCTATAGATTAGATACACAAAATACTATAAGACTATTAAGTAAGGATTCATTGACATAATAATGGGCGGTGGCTTAAAATATTCTGATCCTTATAGGTTAGACAAGCATCTACATGTTTTAATGGTTATATTTTTTTATTCTTACGGGTTGCCTTTGTTAGATGATATAAAAATATGTGTTAGGATCCCAATCTACTGATATATGGCAAACGTATTCTTTCTAAATACTTGGGCAATCCTCATAAGAATTTATTACCATGGTTTACAGGGGTGGAGGATTTATATCATTAGAGAACCTCATATTTTTTGCACAGAAGTATCCAGTAAGTTTCTTCTACCATAATTGCATTTACATTTAAATTCTACACAATCTGTTGAATTATTAAGTGGGTGATTTTAATTAGTCTAGCTCATTTCTACCTGGCAATGTCATAGGCTTCATTCCAGCGATTATTGCTTAAACAAGATGGAGTCAGAGCAGAGTGGGAATATCCATTTGCAGTAGCTGGAATCAATATTTCGTTTATGTTGGTGCAGATGCTGGATCTTCAATCAGGTAACATGAATTCTCTTGAGGAGAAATTCAGCGGTTGTAATTATTATATTATGGTGACAAGGTGGTTTTGAGGCGCGTAATACTTAAACAGATACCATGAAATATTGTCATATCACGCCACACTCATAGATTATGTTTGGATTTCCGTTGCAAAAGTATGTTTTGCTTCTTGGAAACTATTATCATTATTTATAGGGGTTTCTTAGTGTTGTAATATCTTCAATACTCACCTCATGTTTCATGTGTAATCATCTGATGATGTACTATTCTTCTTGCAGTTCATCCATCTTCTTTGCCAGGAATCTATTTTCTACGGCTGCTTGAGGAGGATGAAATGGCATTTGATATCCTTTTCTGTATCGCTTTTCAAATGATGGATGCTCAGTGGCTAGCAAAGCGTGCTACATATATGGAATTTAACGTAATATATCCTTAAAAGTCGTGTTTGCTCACTGGTTAATCAATTCATTATTGTTCTTCGACAGTGTTCTTATTGCTTTAAGATATTTTGCTTTTTTCTTTAGGATGTTTTGAAGTCAACAAGAACGCAGTTAGAGCGGGAGCTTGCTCTTGAAGACATGTCCAGTATAAAAGATTTACCTGCTCACAACATGTTGCGATGATTAGTGATCATTTTAGTTCAACATTTCTCTCTCCCATTTTGTAGCTAGAGAATGTTACATTAAATGTATCTAAAGTATTTGTGATTCTATCTCTGAATAGAAAAATGAAAATCATAAGTGAAAGTGGGATCCCAAATACCAGATTAATCTATCTGTTGATTCCCATTACCTCTTGTATTTAAGCATTTGTTAGCATTCAGGAAATTGTTTACAATAATAATAATAAAAAAAAGGGTCAATCATATTTTGAAAGGCACGACAATTATATTGTTTTGGAATGTGTACATCCAATCTATGTTAAAGGGTGGAGAAAGATTTTACAATAAACAAATGAAATTAGTAAATAAAAAAATAATATAAGAAAATGGTAATTTGTTCATGTTTGGTCTTTTTAGTTTAACATATTGAACTGCTGCTGATAGTCGTCCACTGGTTTTATTTGCTTGCTAGAGCTTGGTTCGAGGTTATTTAATGTTGTTTTGAATTAAAAAAAAACAGTTTTAGTTTTGACTTTTGAAATTTTCAAAAACCAAAATCAATTTTAAATTTAACGAAACTAACTCTAAGTAACTCGATAAAACAAACAAATAAATCTAAGTCTTAAATTCCCTCGAAAACACACTTTTTCGACATTTCGCCATATATACAATTTATGTGCAGATCATTTTGACAACAATAGACTATGTCGAAATGATGCTTTTACACAAAGAATTACACTTTCAACACATCACCTAATTCTTTGTGTCTAAACTATCTACATTCATCATATATCTTAATTTCCTGCACTCCTTTTGTCATGATGTCTGCAATCTGATTCTCAGTTTTGTAGTATTTCCAGTCCAACTTCTCTTTTTCCACTTGCTCTCGAAGATAATTGAATCTCATTTCGATGTGTTTGCTTCTTTCATGTGCTATCGAATTCTTCGCCAAATCGATAGCAAACATATAGTAATTATTCCATGACTATATCCTGTAATTTCTTCGACCAGATTTACCATCCACATTGCTTGACATGCACAATGGAAAGCAACTATGCACTCGGATTCACACGACAATGCTACTATTGGTTTTTTTCTTGAGTTTCAAGCAACTGGTGCACCATCTAGCATAAACACATAGCCGACTGTGAATTTTTTATCCTCAACATCATTACACCAACTTGAGTCGGTGTAACCCACTAGTTTGCATTCTATTCCTTCATCAGTTGCAGGAAACGAAATTCCAGAGTCAAAAGTTCTTTTCAGATACCTTAGTATCCTTTTCGTCGCTGCTAGATGTGATACCTTTGACTTCTGCATGAATCTACTCATTATACCTACATTGTATGCTAGACCATTCATTGTATGTAAAATGTATCTTAATGACCCAATAAGTCTTATGTACTATGTTGGGTCGACATCATCTTCATCTGAGTTTTTTTACGACAATTGCAGTCTTAGTTCAACAGGTATCGAAGTCGAATTGCAGTCTTCCATCTCAAATCTCTTGAGTATCTCCCTTGCATGTCTTCTTTGATGCATCGTCAAACCTTGTATAATTCGATGCCAAGGAAGTATGAAATATTGCCTAAATCAAACATTTCAAATTCCTTAATAAGATCACCTTTGAAGTATTCAATTTCTTTTTTGCAGCAACCTGTGCAGCAACCTGTTATGAATAAGTCATCGACATAGAGACATAATATAAACAATTCACTCTTTCTTCTTCTTGCATATACTCTATGCTCAGTTGTGCACTACATAAATTTCTTCTCCTTTAGAAATCTATCTATCTTTTTATTCCAAGGTCTTGAAGCTTGCTTAAGTCCATACATGCCTTTATGCAGCTTATATACCTTTCTTTCTTCGTCTTGTTTCACAAATCCAACTGGTTGTGATACATAAACTTCTCATCTAAGGGGCCATTCAGGAATGTACATTTCACATCCATCTGACACATATTCCAGTTGTTCATGTTTTCTAAACCAACAACCAACCTGAATGTTTCAATCCCAACAACAGGTGCAAAATCTTCCTTGAATTCGACTCCTTCTTTATGGAAAAAAATCCTTTTGCCACAAGCCTTTCCTTGTGTCGAGTTATTTGTCCTTTTGGATTCAAATTCACCTTGTATACTCACTTTACATCGATTGCCTTCTTGTGTTAAGGCAATTCGATAAGTGATCAAGTGTTGTTGACTTTGATGGACTCTAATTCCTCATTCATTGCTTTCATCCACTTCGAATCCTTCAATGCCTCAACTGCATTGACTAGTTCGACATCAGCATAGAAAGCATAATTTACCCAATCAACTTCATCATTGACCAAATCATATGATGTAATAACACATTCTTGCAACCTTGCAGGTACGGGTCTTGTTTTTTGAGGTCTACACGTGCTTGCTTGACCTATGACTTCTTCTTGTCAAACTTCTCTTTCGATTTTACTTGCTGGTTCTTCACATAAGATTCTCACTGAATCCTTATTGACATTTTTAGTACAATCCCATTCCTTAACCTCATATATGGCCACTTCCCTATTGATCACTACTTTCTTGTTCATTGGGTCGAACACCTTGTATCCTCTAGTTGAATGTTGTCCTATTAAGATCATTTGACTCAACTTGTCATCAAGTTTTCTTTTCAACTGATCAGGAATATGTCTATGTACTATTTATCCAAATACCTTTATATGAATCCAGCTTGGCTTGACATCAAACCAATATTCTTCTAGCGTGATTCCTTCTAGCTTCGTTGTCAGCCATCTATTCAGTATGTATGTTGCAATCAACACAACTTCTCCCCATAATTCTTTGGGTAAATGCTTGCCTTTCAACATGCTTCTCACATAACGTGTCTTTCACACCTAACGTGTCAAAGTACTTCAACACATATTCTCCACCACCATTAATCCTCAAAATATTAAGCTTTTGACCACTTTGTCTTTTGATCATAAATTTAAATTTGGAAAATACCTCAATCACTTCACTTTTCTTCTTGATCAGTTAAGTCCACCGTTTTCAACTAAAATCATCTATGAATGTGACAAAGTATATGTTACCTCTAATCAAATACATCTAGATAGGACCACATATAACACCCCAAAATGATTAGAATATTTATTTAATAGATTTATTATAAATATTCGGGATATATCGACGAACTTAGGTGAGATATTATGATGCAAGATGTGTTTATGACGTGTGTTGCATCAATTGATGAATTATGTAATTATTCAAAATTATTTAGTAATAATAGTAGTAGAATAATATTATTTGGACTATTATTATTAATTTAAATAATAAGAGAATCTTAAGGACATGTTAGTAATAATATGTGGAATAAGTGAGGGTAGTATGAGGATATCATAATTGGGGTATTTGGAGACAAAGAGGCAATAGGGGAAGAATTCTCATTAGTCGTGTTATTGTGGTTGAAACAAAAGTGCTATGGAGAAAAGTTTGAAGACACGAGGTTAGGGTTTGAAGTATTGTTGAAGGAGAGGAAGAATCAGATTCTACCTTAAGGTATGAAGAGAATTGTTGTTTAATATTTTGATATGATGATTTGATAATGATATGTACTTGGGGTTTTGATGGGGTTTTATGAGAATGAGGTAAAATTCTAATGAGTTAGGATTGATTATTTTTCTCTTGATGTTGTTGATAATATGTTGTATGTTATTGTTGATAAATGTTATTGGGATTGCATGTGAATTTCGTGCACTATGAGAATGGTTTTTTGGGGAATCATGGGGCTGGGGAAGCAGAAATTCCAAATACAGAAAATATGTCCCGTGCTCATACGACCGAGAAGTGGAATTGGGACCGGGACGTGTGCGGCCAGGCGGTGAGAGTAGGCTTAGCGTGGAACGCAGCTGGATTTGGAACATTTGAGGGGGATTTGGCACCCCGTGTGCGGCCGGGCGGTGAGACGCGGCCGCAGGCTGTTTTGTTTTAATGTTGTTTTCTTGTAGTTTTTAGTGTGGTGTCGATGTATGCTTATAATGTTGTATAGGTTAATATGATTAATATTTTAGGAGATGAATGATGGTGCGATTTGATAAGTATGTGGCTGTTTTAACACGAAAACTTCAAAAATTCATAACTCGAGTTGTAAGTGTCCAATTGACGCGTAGTTCAGATCGTTAGGAAGCTGATGCAATATACTTTCTTATAAACATATACTTAAAGTATCATAATTCTTACTATTCAGCACGTGGGCGGTTGATTCTCACATGTCGAGTTATGTTGTTTGGTGAAATGTGTGTAGAGACTTGGTGTAATTGGAGAACTATGATGTCATATATCAAGTGATAGTAATGATGATGGTGATGGGTGTTAGTATTGTTGACATATATGTGTAGGAAATGTGGTAGTTTTGTTGTAGTGGTGTCCGATGATTAGGCAATGATGATTGTGTGTTATTATATTAGATGATGCTTATGTGATGATGATTATGTATGGATGCTTATGTGATGATAATTATGCTTTGATGTTATTATGAGGATTTTGACATATATTAGTGACATCATTTAAGGATGATATGATGAAATAAATAGATGAGGTGCAGGTTTTAATGTTTGTACATGCTATGTGACGAACATGATGATCAAATGGATTACAATGATTTGATATTAAAATGAAGTTGTAATGCTATATCATGATGTTTATGATTGAATGTTTGAATGTTGCCTCTACGTGGGTAACGTGCAGATGGCCAAGATTAGTTTGCGATGCATGAAGTTCTATCTTGGAGCTGTTTATCTTATTTATGTAGAGTTGTATGATGTCTTTCTCTGATTAGGTAACATCGGGTCAGGAACATTGTGAACCTTCAAGTTCTATTTTTCTTGGTTTAATAAATTTTTTAATTGTTTTCCTTAAGATGTTTGAAGTTTGATTTGAATTGAATTGAGAAATTATTCCGCTGCGATGTTTTGTATTAAATGTTTTGAAAACATGTGTTAGAGAGCAAGATTTATTATTATGATGTTTTTAAGATGAAAAATGTGACGCCTTTATTTGATGTACTCTGACTTAAATGATTACTTTACCATGTATTTGTATGTGGGGAGGGTGTTACATTAGTGGCACCAGAGCAGGTTGGTCCATCCGGCCAGGTTGTATAATGTTGTTTGTTCCTTGGTACGTGACATGTGTGTGAAACCCTGTCAGTACTTTCTTGTTTTCTAACCATTGTCTGCCGGTGTAGGTTCGAAACAAGTGGGGAGAAGCTGTCGCTTATCTAAGTTGTTTTGGTTATGGGATGTTGACTCGGTGTGTAGTGGATTGCAAGGGTGCAAGTGTTGTTAGGATGGTGTTTTTCTCGATTTCAGAGGAGATGCAGAGATAAGGCTCACAGTAACTAAGAATTTGTACCTTAAGTAGCTTAGTGCACAAGATGTAAGGAACATCATTATAGCTTGGTAAATATGGTTTATGCCCCATCATGATTGTCAGCTATCTATTGACAAATTGAGAAACTGATCACCCTTAATCTCTTGCTGATAGTAGACATAATCATGTTGGATGGAATAGATATGTTTTGCTAGGTTAAATGGTGTGTACGGTGAAATTGATTGTAGTTAAGTTGAGTGCTTATAGATAGTTTTAATGAGTCGATGCAAATTATTATGTTTGGAAAATGAAGCGAATTCGAGTTTCATATTTATCAGTCAAGTTGGAAAGTGTTAAGGGAGAACGATCGGGTATTGTTGATGGTTAATTCCCGGGGAGAAACCATGTGTTGAATAAGTGGATGAGTGAACCTTTGATGAATGTAAGATGTTAGGACCTACAAATAAGTATTATACAATCGTAGGATTTTGAATTACAAAATTGGAATATTTTTCAAAATCGAATTCGAAGGTCCGAAAGGCTTTCAAACACTAAAATTTGTAGACTGAGTAGTGTTGTCCCGCAGGCAATCTCCCCAGCATCTTCGGGCGAGCTACAAGCGAGAACAACAGACCGATTTTTGAAATGTCGTAACTTGAGTTTCGTCAGTCCGTTTGATGTGCAGTTCGAAGTGTTGGAAAGCTGAAATGATGAACTACATAATGATTAATTGAGTGCTTTAATGCATGATTCTAGTACCTATGTGTTTATGAGTTTAATTTATCACATGTTGTTATGCTACGACATGCTATTTGATGATAAACATGATGTTGATTATGAAGTAATATTGTGGTGATTTGGTAATGATGTTGTTGTAAGGTAAATGAGGTGACTACCAAGAATGTATGAGGTAGCCCATTTGGTGATAAAGTGAGAATTTAAGTGTATTCCGAAGACCGTTTTTCAAGATGAGGTATGGTCATTACGAGTACACTTTGATGTCGTTTGGTGTATCTAATGCATTCAGCATGTTCGTGGAGTTTATGAATCATATTTTTTCATGAGTATTTGGATAAATTGGGTGTGGTTTGCATTGAACATGTTTTAATATGCCCTAAATCCGAAGAAGAGTAGTCAAAGTTGTGTTACAAGTATTGAGAGAAAGAAAGTTGTATACAGAATTGTTAAAATATGAGTTTTGGGTTGTAGGCAATAAGTTTTCTTGGCCATTTCTGGCGGTGGTATCGCTATTGATCCTTCTAAGATTGATGTTGTGTTGTGATGGGGGATTCTGAAGTCTTCTACGAAAATAAGAAGTTTGTTAGGATTGGCAGGATACCATCGTAAGTTTATCGAAGGCTCTTCTAAGTTGGCATTATCTTTGACGTAGTTGACTCGAAGGGGGTCAAAATTATGTGTTGAATGTTGCATGGGAAGAGAGTTTTGTAGTTCTAAAAAATAAATTGACAACTATTTCAGTATTGATTTTTCCCAATCCGAGTGATTCTTTTGTGGTGTATTGTGATGTGTCTAGGATGGGTCTTTGTGGTGTGTTGATGCAGAATGATATGCTTATGCTTAAATATAATTGAGGATTCATGAAAAGGAATTATCCTACGTGTGATTTAGAATTTGCAATTGTGGTGTTTGTGTTAAATTTTTTGCGAAATTATCGTTCTGGCTTTAAATTTGAAGTGTTCAGCAATCATGAAAGCTTGAAACACTTGGTTGACCAAAAGAGTTGAATATGAGGCAGATAAGGTGATTGGAATTATTGAGGGATTGTGATTTTGATTTGAGTTACCACCCCGGTAGAGGAATTATAGTGGCTGATGCTTTGAGTAAGAAGTAGTTACCTATGTCGGTTTTTATGGTGATAGAATTAGAAGTGATCGAGTAGTTCTGAGACCTGAGTTAATATGTGATGAGACTCCTGACAGTGTGAAGTTGGGTATGTTGACACTAACTACCATTATTTTAGAAGATATTCAGAGGTTTAGAAATTTGACTTGAAGTTGGTTGATCAGTCGACTTAATTAACCAAGGTAGCGGAGGTGAAGTCCAAGTTGATGGAAATGGTGTATTGAGATTCCAAGACAGAATGCATGTCCCAGAATTTTAAAAAGATTGTTTTAGAGGAAGGACATTGAAGTAAGTTGAGTATTCATTCTAATGCTACAAAGATGTATTAGGAATTGCAGAAGTTATTTTGATGGCCGGGTAGGAAAATGGGGAATGATTTGAATTGTGTGACAGTGATAGGATCAACTAAATCAACTTATTCTTATTGATGATGATTAAGTATTATATGCAGAAATTAGCTGAGATGTACATTGAGGAAGCTATGAAGTTACTTGGGATGGAGATCCCAAATTTTCGTCGAGGTTTGGAAAGTTATAGGGTCCTTTAGACACTAAGTTGAGGTTGAGTTATGCTTATCATCTGCAGATGGATGGTCAAACAGAGAGGAGTATCCAGATTGGGAGGGTTTGTTGATGGCTTGTGTGTATGGGGAGAATCGTTGTTTATTATTTTGATATGATGATTTGATAATGATAGGTACTTGGGGTTTTGATGGGGTTTTGTGAGAATGGGGTAGATTCTAATGAGTTAGGATTGATGATGTTGTTCTTGATGTTGTTGATAATATGTTGTATGTTATTGTTGATAAATGTTACTAGGATTATATGTGAAATTCGTGCACTATGAGAATGGTTTTTGGGAGAATTTTGGGGCTGGTGTAGCAGAAATTCCAAATGCAGAAAATCTGTCTCGTGCTCGTGCGGCCGGGCGGTGGAATTGGGGCCGGGCTGTGTGCGGCCAGGCGATGAGAGAAGGGTCATCATGGAACACAATTGGATTTTGGAACATTTTAGGGGGAGTTGGCGCCCGTGTGCGGCCAGGCGGTGAGAAGAGGCCACAAGATGTTTTGTTGTTTTTTAAGTTGTTTTCTTGTTGTTTTTAGTGTGGTACTGATGTATGATTATAATGTTGTATAGGTTAATATGGTTAATTTTTTAAGATATGAATGATGGTGCGATTTGATGAGCATATGGCTAATTTAACATGAAAACTTCGAAAATCCATAACTCGAGTTATAAGTGTCCAATTGACGTGTAGTTTGGATCATTAGGAAGCTGATGTAATGTACTTTCTTATAAAAATATACTTTAAGTATCAGAATTCTTACTATTTGGTACGCGGGCGGTTGATTCGCACATGTCGAGTTATGTTGTTTGGTGAAATGTGTGTAGAGACTTGGTGTAATTGGAGAACTATGTTGTCCTATGTCGAGCGATAGTAATGATGATGTTGATGGGTTAGTATTGTTTACGTATATGTGTAGGAAATATGATAGCTTCATTGTAGTGGTGTCCGATGATTAGGCGATGATGATTGTGTGTTATTAGATTAGATGATGCTTATGTGATGATGATTATGTATGGATGCTTATGTGATTATAATTATGTGTCGATGTTATTATGAGGATTTTGACATGTATCAGTGATGTCATTTAAGGATGCTATGATGAAATAAATAGATGAGGTGCATGTTTTTATGTTTGTACATGTTATGTGACGAACATGATCAAATGAATTACGATGATTTGCTATTGAAATGAAGTTGTGATGCTATATTATGTTGTTTATAATTGTTATGTGTTGACGATTATATGTTGTTGGATTATATGACTGATGTATAGATGTTGTATGTTGAGCATTATGATGAATTTTACATGAATGCTGATGCAATTGTTGATTATGTTGATTATGTTGAAGTTGTTGTATCGTTGCATACATGGCATACCTATGATGTTGGAGGCTTTAATCCCATTGTGTGGATCAGGGTGATGTTGTTTATGTTGTGCTCCCTGAGTTGATGGTTGATGGCCCAGTGCCATTACATGTTGATTGGCACCACATGCATGATTCTATGATGTTGCATTCATGCTAAGTGGCATTGCATAGTTGTGTATAGTTGTTGTTGATGACGTGTTGATATTCCTATGGTGTTTTAGTTGATGATCTGTTGTTGTCCTATTTATTTTCTTTTCGTTATATTATTATAATGAATTGTGATATCTCACCCTTCCTGTTTGAATGTTGCCTCTACGTGGGTAACATGTAGATGGCCAAGATTAGTTCGCGGTGCGCAAGGTTCTATCTTTGAGCTGTTTAGCTTATTTCTGTAGAGTTGTAGGGTGTCTTGATCTGATTATGTAACATCGGGCCGAGAATGTTGTGAACCTTCGAGTTCTATTTTTCTTGGTTTAATAAGTTTTATAATTGTTTTCCTTGAGATGTTTGAAGTTTGAATTGAATTGAATTGAGAAATTATTCCGCCGCGATGTTTTGTATTAAATTTTTTGAAACCCGTGTTACAAAGCATGATTTATTATTATGATGTTTTTAAGAAGAAAAATGTGACACCTTTCTTTGATGTGCTCTGATTTAAATGATTACTTCATTGCGTATTTGTATATAGGGTAGGAGGGTGTTACACCTCACATAATAGAGTATATGATTTTAAGAATTGCCTTCCACTTGTTTCCTGCATCCTTGCTGAAACTATTCTTGTGTTGCTTTTCCTGCACACATTTTTCACACACTTCATTTGGAATGTCGATTTATGGTAATCCCGGAACCATGTTTCTCCTCTTTAGATCTTTGATGTCTTTGAAGTTTAGATGTCCTATTTGATAATGCCATATCCCTTCAATCCTACTAGCTGCAGTTGCAAGGCACTTGTGGTCCGTAACATTAAGTTAAATATCGAAGGTTTTCTTCTGTGACATAGGAGCCTTCAAGATTAACCTTCTAGTTGTGTCGAGAACTCTCATCATCTTGTCTTTGATCGATACTTTTTAATTATTCTTGATCAACTGCCCTATGTTAAGCAAATTACTCTTCATTCCTGGTTTGTATAATATATTGGAAATTATTGATATTTTTCCATCTTTCCTCATAATCAAAACATCGCCAATACCTCCAGCTGCTAGAGTATTGTTATTTTCAAATTTCACCATGTTCTTCATCGAGGGTTTTATGTTGAAAAACCAATCTTTCCTTCTAGACATGTGATATGAGCATCTTGAATCTAAATACCATTGGTCCTTGAAGCTTTCTTCATTTCTTGTTGTGACCATCAACAACATATCTTCTTCTTCATGTTTGCAAACTTTTAATCATTTCTAGATTCTTTTGGTTTTCTAGTACAATCACTATAATAGTGGCCATACCTGTGACAATTGAAACACTGAATGTGACTTTTGTCAGATTTTCTTCCACCACCTATTTCTCTCCCAGCAGAATCACTACCAATGCAACTTCTACTTAAGAACTCCTAAATATGATAAACTCATCCTCACTTCCAATCACCCCAGTGATGTCTCACAGTCGCAACATTCAGTTGCTGATATTGACGACTCTTTACCTAACCAACAATTCAAACCAGAAGTCACACTTCCATGACAATAACTTAGAGTTGCTTACAAGCTTCCTCTAAGAACAATCCACCTCTTACTTAGCAGCTTCGAGGTTTACAAACAAAACAACCACAACATTAAATCTTGTTGCGCACGGCTGCCACAAGAACACAAACCTAATGATATGATCTTTACATTTCCGATTGGTTTATTAAACCTAGGTTACAAGGTTTCTTTTTATAACTTATTCCCAACTGGATTTGGGCCTAAAAAATACAGCATAACAACTGCTACAATAATGCAGAAAAATCTGCTACAAATAAAAAGATCTTCAAATAAACAACTTCCTAAAATATCTCTAAATATAGAAACTCTATATTTATTCAATATTTGAAAGTTATCTTCACTGTAAATTTGATTCTTCAAGATCTTTTAAAATCAATGCCACACTGAATTGCTTCAAATTTTCTAAATATTTTGTTTCTGTTGAAACCATAACAGAAACTTCAATCCATCTACAGCAGTTCATGATGTCGAATGAACTATCTTGACATCTTCTTCAACATGTTGTTCCAGATGTTGAAACACTTCAACACAACATGTTTGGGCGCATAAAAGGACTCCTTGCTTAACGTGTTCTTTATTTTGCAAAGTTCTCGTACATACACATTGCTGCTATATTTGTTTTACAAAATTAATGCCAACCTTAAAAATACAGAACTTACAAAAATAATTTATTTAAAATGTTTTGAAACAAAATAAAAAGAAATCTTTAAAATATTTAAAATTAATCAAATAATAATAATTTTTTTGTTATTTTTGTGAAAATAATAATTTGAATGTATGATTAAAAATCATGTTATTTGTATGATGATGTGAAAATTTCTTTGTTTGAAGAAATTGATGAAAATAATTTATTTAAAATGTTTTGAAACAAATTAAAAAGAAATTCTTTAAAATATTTAAAATTAATCAAATAATAATATTTTTTTTGTTATTTTTGTTTAAATAATCATTTTAATTATGAATGAAAAATCATATATTATTTGTATGATGATGTGAAAATTTCTTTGTTTGAAGAAATTGATGAAAATAATTTATTTAAAATGTTTTGAAACAAAATAAAAAGAAATTCTTAAAAACATTTAAAATTAATCAAATAATATTTTTTTTTGTTATTTTTGTGAACATAATAATTTGAATGTATTAATGAAAAATATATGTATTTTGTATGATGATGTGAAAATTTCTTTGTTTGAAGATAATGAAGAAAATAATTTATTTAAAATGTTTTGAAACAAAATAAAAAGAAATTCTTTAAAATATTTAAAATTAATCAAATAAAATATTCTTTTGTTATTTTTCGTGAAAATAATATTTTGAATGTATGAATGAAAAATCATATGTTATTTGTATGATGATGTGAAAATTTCTTTGTTTGAAGAAATTGATGAAAATAATTTATTTAAAATGTTTTGAAACAAAATAAAAAGAAATTATTTAAAATATTTAAAATTAATCATATAATAATATTATTTTGTTATTTTTGTGAAAATAATATTTTGAATATATGAATGAATTATGTGCAAAAAATTATTCAAAAATGATTTATTTTGAGTGTTTAAATAATTAATTGAAAAATAATATCAAAAATATCAAAAATAAAAAATTATATGAAAAAACATCAAAAATCACAAAAATGGCAAAATGAGGGTTGAACCCGCACCCTTGAGGCAAGGAAAGACATTATACAAACGCATTAACCACTAGGGTGGTGATACATCCATTATTTAAAATACAAAGATAAATATATATATATATATATATATATATATATATATATATATATATATATATATATATATATATATATATATATATATATATATATATATATATATATATATATATATATATATATATATATATAGGGTACCTAAAAAGTGCCTTCTAAACAGTGTTGCTAAAAGACTCAACTTAGAAAGCGCTTTCTGAAAACGTTGCTATAGGACCCAGATTAGAGAGCGTTTTCAATGTAAAAGTGATGCCTTAGGACTTTCATTAATTAAAAAATAACCCCCCCCCCCCCCCCCCCCAAATTTTCATAAACCCTTATAATTTTTTTCGCACATTTTCAGAACAACTCTCTAACTGTTTCTTTCTTTCCCTCAATCATTTGTTTCTTTATTGCCCTTTCATTCGTTCTATATTGTTTGTATTCTTCGTTCTTGCTTAGGGTTTTTTGAATTGTTACATTGTCATTCGTGAAGAAGAAAACCAGGCATGATTTTCTTCGTTCTTGCCATTGTCGTTCTTGAATGTTGTTGTTCTGTTGTTGTTGTTGATAAATTTTGAATGTGTCTGAATGTTGTTGTTGTTGTATGTACAAATGTTTCGAATGTTGTTGTTGTATGTACGAATGTTTGGAATGTTTGAGTTTGATGAATATTTGAGTTTCGAATGTTGTTGTTGTTATTATTGTTGTAAGTTCAGTTAGGAGATGATTCAAGTGATGAAAAAATATATGAAGAAGAGATAATGAATGAGTTTAATGAAGGTTTTGATGTTGGTTTCTTAATCAGTGTAATCAAGTTCAAGTAATACAGTCTTAAAGTTTATGTATGTTTATTGTTAGTGAGATTAATTTGGACCTGGTAGTTGGAGTTATATTGCTAAATGGAATTGAATTGGTTAGTACTGTTAGGATTTGAACTGTTAATAAAAAGCAAGTTAGTAACTGTTAGTAGAGAAATAGTTAGTTATGTTAGGAATCATTAGTGAATCAATTAGAAAATTAGTGATTAATTAGTGAATTGAACTTGTTTAGTTAATTTAAACTATGTTATGATTGTTATGAAAAATTAGTAGGTGAGTTGGAATGAGCTATTGGTTGTAATGTGATGTTCTAACTGTTAGTAATATTGAAATATTAGTGTCAACTATGTTTGAACTGTCATGGATCGGAGTAAGCTAATAGATATAAGTTGAATCAGTGCTTGGAATTTGGAATTGTCAATCAGTTGAATGAGTATGGCCTTGTGTTAGTTTGTTAATTTGAGTTGTGATGCTTAATTAGTCAAGATGTTTATATGATGATTGTAGTGAATGACTTTGAACTTTTTTGACATTAAAGTGAAATGCTAATGGTCATGTATGTTTACATGTAACTATTTATATCAAAGCATGTGGGTTTAAGTTAGTTTGAATGTGATATAGTATTTACATTCAAATATATATATATATATATATATATATATATATATATATATATATATATATATATATATATATATATATATATATATATATATATATATATATAGTATTTAAATTTAATATAGTATTTTTCTTATATGATTTTATTAACACTTGGTGAGATAATCTTGTTGAATTTAAATTCAAATATATATAGTATTTAAATTTAATATAGTTATTAACTTATTGAATTTGCTATATATAGGGGTTACTTGTGAAGAGTGAAAGTCTGTTCCAAGAATCTTACACTGTGTGGGTCCAGAAGCTGCTGACTTCCCTACAGGTAAATACTTTTTATTTTGGTTTTGTTTAGCTTAATTATTATAACTATGGATAAGAAATGGATTTCTTCGAATCGATTGTCAAATGAGTACGAGAATGTGGTATCATAATTCGTTAAGTTTGTTGTTGCACACGCCAAAGACCCTATTTGAATGAGATGTCCTTGCTTGGGTTGCTGTTTTGGGAGTCGAGTTGACGCGGTTCAGTTAGCATGGCATTTAAAGAGGCGTGGAATTGATAGAAGTTATACATGTAGAAATTTTCATGGTGAGAAAATTAACGGGAATGTTGAATTGGGGGATAATACGACCTATGCTTCAAACGACAATGGCACAAATACATACGATTATGATCGAGTCGAAGAGATTGCAGAAGCACTTGAAGATAATCTTAAGGATTGTCCCGAAATGTTTGAGAGGTTGGTAAGCGATGGAGAGAAATTTTTGTATAATGGTTGCACTAAATTCATAATATTGTCTGCGATATTAAAGTTGTAAAACTTAAAGGTGGGCAATGGATGGTTAGATAAAAGTTTCACAGAGTTATTGGCCCTTATGAAAGATATGCTTCTAGAGGATAATGTTCTTCCCAATCGAACATATGAGGACAAAAAGATGTTGTGATGTATTGACATGAGCTATGATAAGATACATGATTGTCCAAATGATTGCGTTTTGTTTCGAAATGAGTATGCATCATTGAATGAGTGTCCTAAATGCGGTGTCTCTCAATATAAGAAGAAGTTGTCTCCAACAAAAGTCTTATGGTATTTTCCTATAATTCCGAGATTCAGACGTATGTTTCGTAGTGAAACTGATTCAAGACACTTGACTTGGCATGGAGATGAAAGAATTATTGATGGAACGTTTTGGAAAAGAAGCAAGAAACCTTCGCTTGGCATTATCTACTGATGGAATGAACCCACACGGTCTTCAAAGTATCTCACATAACATTTCGCCTGTGATTTTAATCATTTATAACTTACCTCCATAGCTATGTATGAAGCGTAAGTACATGATGTTATCTTTGTTAATTTCTAGACCTAAACAACCAGAGAATGACATAGATGTATACTTGACACCCTTAATCAAAGATTTAATGTTTTCGTGGGAGAATGATATGGAGGTTTATGATGGGTATAGGAAATAAAGTTTCAACTTGTGGACGATGTTGTTTGGCACAATTAATGATTTTCCAGCATACAAAATTCTATCAGGGTACAAAATAAAAGGTCAATATGCATGTCCTATTTGTGAAGATAAAACATATTGGACATGATTGGAGTTTGGTCAGAAGAATGTCTTTCTCGGTCATCGTAGATTCTTAAATTCGAATCATCATTACCGTGGGTGGAGAAAAGTCTTCAATGGAGACATATAACAAGGTAGATAAGAACTGAATTAGGATCCTTGAAGAAAGAAAAATGAACATATTTATCACATGCTGCAGATACTCTATCTAGAAAGGAGAAAAAGTATTGTGTAAGTTTCTAAGTGAAGTTAAAGTTCCAGAAGGATACTCTTCATATATTAGAAGACTTATGTCTATGAAACACCTCAAGTTAAAGAGTTTAAAGACGCATGACTGCCATGTTATAATGGGACATTTTCAACCAATAGGTATATGTTCTATTCTTCCAGTAAAAGTAAGAAGCGCAATAACTAAATTGTATTTTTTCTTCAAGTCAATTTGTAGTAAGGTGATCGATCTTGCGATCTTACCAACATTGCAAAAAGAGATAGTTATTACTTTGTGTGGTCTTGAAATGTATTTTCCTCCCTCTTTTTTTGACATAATGGTTCATCTAGTTGTTCATCTGTTGAAAGAGACACAATTGTGTAGACCGGCTTATATGAGATGGATGTAACCTGTTGAACGTTATATGAAAATATTAAAAGGGTATGTGAAAAACCGAAGTCGACCAGAAGGTTGTATTGCCGAACAATACATTGTTGAAGAAGCGATTGAGTTTTGTACTGAATATTTGTCCAATGTATAATCAATTGGACTCCCTAAATCTCATATTGTCGGAAAAAAAGAAGGAAAATAGTTAATTGGAAATGAAGTCGTGACAGTATCAAGGGTCGAACGGGATCAAGTGCATTTGTATGTTCTGAATAATGAGAATGAGATTGAGTCGTATGTTGAAATGCACAAGGATGTTTACCGAGGTTTAAATCCGAATAGAAATGAGAATTGGATAGTACGAGAGCACAATCAAAGTTTCATACATTGGTTTAAGGATCATATTTATTCAAAGTATTATTCAGATCCCGCTTCAATAACAAAAATGTTGAGATGTTTAGCATATGGTCCAAGTTTAGTTGTATTTTCTTATAGCGCATACGCAATTAATGGATACATATTTTATACCAAAGAACAAGATGATAAAAGTATTATGCAAAATAGTGGTGTCACCGTGGTAGATGAAGCAATGCACATTTCAATTGTGAAGGACTTAAACCCCAAATTTGCAAATCTGTCATATTTTGGGGTTATCGAGTGCATTTGGGTGTTTGATTATGAGAAGTTTCAGATTCCTATATTTCGTTGTAAGTGGGTTGAAAATATATTTTAATATATATGTTTTAATATATACATTTTAAATTATTATTTTACACTATATATGTTTTACTATATATACATTTTAAATTATTATGTTATTAATAAATTATTAATAAATTAAATAAATTAATTAAATTAGAATAATATTACATTTTAATATAAATTATGTTAAACTAAATTAAAAATTATTAATATAAATTAATAAATTGAAATTATTAATAACAATTATAGAATAATATACAATTAATAAACTAATATTAATATAAATTAGTAAACTAAATAAAACTTATTTTAATAAACTATTTTGAAAAGTTAATAATTACTAAAATAAATAAACAAAACTAAAACTAAACTACAACTAAAACTAAAAATTAAATATACTGTAGCATTAACAAAACTAAACTAAATAATTTTTTTAATTAAAAATAAATACTAAATTAAATAATTACTGTAGCAAATAATTATGTTAGAATAAAAATTATATTAAACTATTAATAGTAATTATCAAATTAAATTATAGAAATTACTATATGTTTAACTATTAATAGTTAATTATCAAATATTATATATATATATATATATATATATATATATATATATATATATATATATATATATATATATATATATATATATATATATATATATATACATATATCCATATATATATATACATATATCCATATATATATACATATATCCATATATATATATATATATATATATATATATATATATATATATATATATATATATATAAAGAAAGATATATCATAAAAACACAAGTGGTATGGTGGTAGAGGCATTTTCATTTAAAGGGGAGTTTATGGATTCAACACCCACCTCCAACTATATTTTTGACTATTTATTTGAATTATAATGGTATGTGTTGTCATTTTATAATTAAAAAATAATAAAACTCTTCCTAAATAAATCACAATAGATAGTGCTTTTAACAAAAAATGCTTCAAAAAAATGCTTTTTAAAAAGGGGGACAATAGAAAACGTTTGTAGAAAAAGTGCTGCCTATAGTGCAAAATAAAAAGCGCTGCCTAAAATAGAACTAAAAAATACATTAGACAACACTTTTAAAAGCGCTGTCTAAACTGGGACAATAGAAAGCGTTTTTCATGAAAAAGTGATGCCTAAAGGTTACAATAGAAAGCGTTTTTCAAGAAAAAGCGCTGCCTAAAGGAAACATAAGGCAACACTTTTGCATTAAAAACACTGTATTTACCTACAACAATGCCACTTTAGGCAGTGCTTTTAACCGCTACTAAAGGCCAAATAAAGCGTTGTATTTTCCCTTGTATGGCGTAGTGGAGTCAACTTTCAGTCCCTTGCCTTAAAGGTGATAGACTTGCCATAACAATTCCTAAAAATGAATATAACATTGGGGTCAAAGCCTACAAACATCACTTACATGAAAGAGTGGTTTGGTCGAAAGGCCTAATGCTAGTAATGGTTGTGAATTTGAAAAACAAGCTTATAGAATTGTGGCCCTCTATAAGGAAATGTGTGTTACTTCATTAGATAAATGATTCTTTAAATTTGTTTTTTCTTCACTAGAAGATGTTCAAAGGGTAAGATCAATTAATGCTTGGACCTTATCTCTGGAAGTACTTAATCTCTTCCCCAGGTTTAAGGACTTCGTTCCCTTTATTCTTAAGCAAACTTCAGCTCAAGTTTGGATTCAGATTCATGGTCTCTCCCAAGAATATTAGAGCTAGCGCATTATCTTTGTTATTCCGAGCAATGTAGGAAAAAATATATGTGTTGATTTGGGTTCCAACAAATCCTCTTTTGAACGACCTTTAGGACACTTTGTAAGAGTTTTGGTGGACCTAGATTTAACAAAATAATTCAGCTATAAAATTTTAGTTGAACGAATTGGGTTCACATTTTTGTGTGGACATTAAATATGAAGACGTCTTGAACATTTATTCTTTTTACTCTTCTATCGACCACTCTTTAATTAACTACAAAAGGAATGAACAATCAAAAGAAAAGGAAAAGGAAAACAATTCAAAAATCGGCTAAGGTTATGTATATTCTCGTGAAGAAAACTGTTACAAAAGAAGAATTAACAAAAATTTGGAACAAATCATTTAGGATAACTTGGTAATAGAACCAAACATAGACACAATAGAAGTCAACAAGGATAATTACATTAATGTAACTGACCAAGGAGGCACTGTGCAAATAAGAGAAACAAATGAAAACTCGATGAGTGAGTTTATTGATACAACTAGAACCGAGGACGTGGTTCCTGAAACTCAAGCCATTGTTGCTTTTCAGAAGGAACATGTGAAGGACGTTTTAGAAAAGTCTTGGGCAAACATGATTGAATTGGTGAATGATGGAGATTAGGGCATTGACTACAATCCTAAAAAGGAGTTTAAGGTAATTATTTCAAGAAGAAAGAACAAAAAATCAAAATCCAATGACAATACTAGATCTAAATCCAAAACTATCATTATGAAGATTCTCTTTTAGAACATTAGAGGTGTGGAAAAAAGCTCCTTTAGGAGACTGATAAATTCGAACAATTCTGACCTAGTGTTCATCGATGAACCCTAGATGAGCTTCTGTAATTTTCCTAAAAATTGGCTTCATAATCTGGATCTCAAACCTTTTGCTTTTAACCAAAGTGTTGGCTTATTACCAAATATTTGGTGTTTTTGTAAGTCTAACCTTAATTATATGATTATAAATTGTAATGACCATCATGTTTCTTTTACTATTAAAACTCAAAATATAACTTTAGGCTTCCTTGTCATTTACGCTTCTACCTGTTATCTGCATAAAAGACATATATTACATTATCTTAGTACCCCTATTCCAAACACACATTGGTGCTTTATAAGTTATTTTAATGCTATAATTAGTAATGACGAGTACAAATGTATTCCGGTTAGAACCCTCTATGAATGCTTTTTTCAGTTGGTCTGATTCTAATCACTATATTCATCTTCCTAATGTAGGAAACAAGTATACCTGGAACAATGGTAGGAAAGGTAATCGGTTAAGAGAAAAAATATTAGATAGTGTGGTTTGTAATGTTTATTTGATTGATGCTTATTCCACCATGGTTTTTTTCACTCTTACCAAAATTAAATATGATCACTTTACCATTATGTTAACTTGTGACTTTGAGGAGGTCAAGTTTATGAGTTTCTCAAAATGTGGTCCCTCAATGAGGAATATGTAACACCCTTTACCCCCACAATAAAATAATACATGATTATTCACTAAACTCAGAGTATCAACAAAAGGGTATCACATTTCTTCTTCTACAAACGTCAAAAACATCATCATTTTGTCATGTCCCGTAACACGGGTTATAACATGCATTCATATTTAAATACCAACATTATTATGCAGCGAATCATAAGTCATCAACCCAATTAACTCAAATATGAAAATTCAAAATTTAAATTCAAAACATCATTAACTCAAAGGTAAAACAAGTGAACACAACGGTTCTCAAGCGTTCACATCCTGATGTTACATGACATAGAGTAGCACGCCACCCTAAACTCTATAAACGACAAAAGAAATAACACTCCAAGCTACATCCATGAACCAAGCTTATTCTTGAGTATCTGCAAGATGGCATAATAGACCATCACCAAAGGCAGGTAGGGTGAGTAATCACAAATCAATATAATTGACATAAAGTAAAGATAATCATACAACAATTAATTATATAGCAATACATCATACTTTTCACCCATCACATCATAAAACTCATCAAACATCTATTCAACACATATGCATCATGCTATGCTACCAAGAATGAAATGCAACTTCATATAAGCATGTGGTACCAGTTTCAACATGTGATGAACACTGGGACATCTACCATCCACAATGGAGCACAACATAATCAACAAAACCCTGATCCGCACTATGGGATCAAAGCTTCCAACAACATAGGTATGACATTAATGCAATGATACAACAATTCAACATTATCAGCATGATTCAACATTTGCATCGGCATTCATGTTAATAAGCACCATATAATAAACTACATCTTATCTTCATTTCTATCATTAAATAATCGCTAAAACATCAACAAAAATCATGGAAACCAATATAATACATCACAACACCAATACATCACGTTTACACATCATTAGGTAATTTTCTGCAATTAAATCACTAATTGAGCGGGTTATGCGAAATTTAAGAATCTCAGTTATGTGATTACATCAAACTCTGCTACGATATTTCACCCAAAAACACAGTTTTTCATCATTTTTAATAAAAAAATTCAGTAATAAAACCTATAACTAACACTATACATCATTTACAACATACAATACACAACAATTCATCAATAATCCTTCAATTCTACTCATCAAATCCAAGGTTTTCTCTAAAACCCCAATTATTCCCATTACTTATACTCTACATCAAAAACATTGAAAATCGATACTCCTTATACCTTAGAGTGAAGCTTTTCTACGGCCTTTTCCCAAAAACTCTGGAAAATTCTTCAAGCCTTCGCCTATATTCTTCGTTCTTCAGAGCTTTTTTCTCCTCTCTCTCAAACGTGATCGTGAAAAACTGATTGTATTCCCAAATCTCAACTTCCTTTTGTCAATCTTACCCCTAGGACCCCAAATATGTTTTCCCCATTGTACCCTTACTAATTCTCCCTAAAAAACCGTTATACCCCTCATACTTCTAATTCTTCTTTTATTTAATTAAATAATAATATTTAAATAACATAACTTATATTATTCAACATTACCATTAAATAAAATAATTTCATCACCACAACACCACAACAAATATACCAAAATTTTCTAAATTATTATAATAATTAATTAAATAATTAAATTACGAAATCAGGGCGTTACAACTCTCCCCCACTTTAAGAATTTTTGTCCTCGAAAATTTACCTGAAGCAAACAGAGTCAGATACGACTCCTTCATCTGATCTTCACGTTCCCAAGTCTAACTTTCACCTGCTGGTCCACCCCATAATACCTTTACCAAGGAAATCTCTTTTCCTCGTAACTGCTTCATTTCTCAGTCATATATTCCCAATGGTAATGCCTCAACAGTCAGGTTATCCATTACTTGTATGTCATCCATCTGAATCAAATTCGACGGATCACACACATAATTCCTCAATTGCGACACATAAAACACATCATTCAAATTCACAAGTGATGGTGGTAACGCAATCCGATATGCCACCACTCCGATCCTTTGGAAATCTGATATGGACCAACAAAACAAAGAGTGAGCTTTCTAGACTTCAAAGTTCGCCCAACACCAGTCACTGGAGTAACTCTCAAGAACACATGGTCTCCCTCTTGGAACTCAATATTTTTTCTCCTCTTATCATGATAACTCTTTTTTCGACTCTAAGAAGCCTTCATTCTTTCTTGTATCATCTTAATCTTCTTAGTCGTCTCCGTCACGATCTCAGGTCCAAACACTGCACTCTCGCCTGATTCATAACAACACAAAGGGAGTCCGAAATCGTCTACCATACAAGGTTTCATACGATGCCATTCCAATACTAGCATGATAACCATTATTGTAGGTAAACTCAATCAACGGAAAATGACTATCCCAAAATCCTCCTTGATCCAGTACACAAGCTCTCAGCAAATCCTCTAAAGATTGGATAATCCTCTCTGTCTGACCATCTGTCTGTGTATGATAAGCAGAGCTCATCTTCAACTTAGTACCCAAGGCGTCTTGCAAACTCTTCCAAAACCTTGATGTAAACCGCTGATCTCTATCTGATACAATACTCTACGGTATCTCATGTAACTTCACAATCTCTTCAGTATACATCTTGGCTAGCTTCTACATAGAATGATTAATCTTCTTCTTCATCAAGAAATGGACCGACTTAGTCAATCTATCCACGATCACCCAAATCGAATCATTTCCCTTAGCATTCTTCAGCAAACCCATCACAAAATCCATGGAAATGCTATCCCACTTCCATTTTGAAATATTCAACGGCTGCATCATACCCAACAGTTTCTGATGTTCAATCTCCGACATTTGACAAGTCAAACATGCATACACAAATTTTGCAACGTCCTTCTTCATACTTGGCCACCAAAATAAGTTCTACAAATCATGGTACATCTTCGTAGCACCAAGATAGATACTCAATCTACTTCGATGTCCTTCTTCTAAATTACTCTTCTTAATTTCTAGAACATCTAGAATACACACTCTATCTTGGAATCTCATCACACCCATTCTCATGAACTTGGAATTCACCCTCGTTAACTTGGTTAATCATAGTAAACTGATCAACCAACTTCAAATCATATTGTTGTCCTTATCGGATCCTCTCTACAATTTCACTGGTCAACTTTAGCATTCCCAACTTCACACTCTCGGATGTAGTCTCACACAATCTCATGTCTCTGAACTATTCAATCATTTCGAGTTCTTTCACCATAAGCATCGACATATGCATTGCCTTCCTACTCAAAGCATCTGCAACCACATTCGCCTTACCAGGATGGTAATTCAAATCAAAATCAAAATCTTTCAACAATTCCAACCAACTTCTTTGCCTCATATTCAGTTCCTTCTGATCAAATAGACATTTCAAACTCTTATGATCACTAAACAATTCAAATTTCGAACCAAAGAGATAATGTCTCCAAATCTTCAACACAAACACCACATCTGCCAACTCTAAATCATGCGTAAGGTAATTCCTTTCATGTTTGTCTGGAAGCATAAGAAATCACTTAACCATTCTGCATCAAAACACCTCCAAGTCCCATCTTTGATGCATCACAATACACTACGAACGACTCATTCAGAATAGGAAAAATAAACACTGGAGCAGTTGTCAATTTCTTCTTGAACTCTACAAAACTCTTTTCACATGCAACATCCCACGCATAAGCTTGAACCTTTTGAGTCAACTGAGTCAAAGGTAGTACCAACTTCGAAAAACCCTCAATAAACTTTCGGTAATAACCTGTCAATCCTAGAAAACTTCTAATCTCAGTAGCAGACTTAGGAGTCTCCAACTGTAACACTGCATCGATATTCAAAGGATCCACAACAATTCCACTATTGGAAATTACATGCCCAGGGAAACTCACTTCTTGCAACCAGAACTCACACTTTGATAGCTTAGCATACAACTTCTTCTCTCGCAACACTTGCAGCATAATCCTCAAATGTCATGCATGTTCTTTTTCTATCTTGGAATAGATCAGGATATCATCAATAAAAATACCACAAATTTATCCAAATACTCAAGGAATATTCGATTTATGTACTCCATGAACACACCGGGTGCACTGGATACACCAAACATCATCACCGTGTACTCATAATGACCATACCTCGTCCTGAAAGCTGTCTTCGGAATATCATCAGACTTAACACGAATCTGATGGTAACCAGATCTTAGATCAATCTTGCTGAACACACAATATCCTACCAACTGATCCATCAAGTTGTCGATCCTAGGAAGTGGATACTTATTCTTAATGGTAGCCTTGTTCAACTACTAATAATCAACACACAACCTCATACTACCATCTTTCTTCTTGACCAACAACACAGGAGCACCCTGCGGAGAAAAGCTAGGTCGAACAAACTTCTTTTCCAACAATTCTTCTAGTTGTTTCTTCAACTCGCTCAGTTCCAAAGCAAACATCTGATACGGATCCATAGACACATGACTTGTACCAGGTAATAAATCCACTGCAAATTCAACTTCACGTTCTAGAGGCAAATCACTTATGTCCTCCGGAAACACATCTGGAAAATCTTGAACAACTAGTCTTTGCAGTGGATTTATTACCTGGATTTATTATCTGGTGTGCTTACCTTTGCACCAAATTGATGTTATTCTTGGAATGAATTGGATAAAGTTCAACTTTGTGCATATCAATTGTTATGCAAAGACTGTGGAGTTTCCTGAAATTTGAGCTCCGTCTTCTAACATTTCATCCACTTGCTTAGACATCAAGAACATCAATTCACCATGACCACCAATTTCAGGAAACTCCACAGTCTTTGCATAACAATTGATATGCACAAATTTGAACTTTAGCCAATTCATTCCAAGAATAACATCAATTTGGTGCAAAGGTAAGCACACCAGATGCATCAAGAAGTCCTTCTAAAAAATGGTCAAAGGAAACTTCAGACACAAATATGTGGTAGTAACATAACCATTAACTAGTGTTTCTATTACCATACCACCTTTCATACTAGGCAACGTCATGCCCAACTTAGTAGCACATTCAAGAGAAATAAAGGAATGTGTAGCACCAATATCAATAATTGTAATCAACTCAACACCATTAATAAAACATGTACCTCGAATCAAGTTATCCTTCTTAGGAACTTCATAACCACTCAAAGAGAACACTATGTCATTGGTCTGAGCAGCAGTAGCAGTCTTCTTAGGCTTCTAACATTGGGTGTTGATATGCCCTTGTTCACCATAGTTAAAACAAGTTGGACCTTCATTTGGGAAATCACCAACTCGGTGACCTCTCTTGCCACACATGTAGCATCTCACCACCTGATTGCTACACACGTTAAACTTGTAATCGGATTCTCCATATTTGTAGCACTTGGGATGAATGGAACTTACTCCCTTACTAGGCTTCTTCCCATCTGAAACCTTTTGCTTCCCTTTCTCAGTTGGAGTCACATAAGGTTTCCCTATAAACTGGCCTTTATCTTTCTTCTTACTCAATTGTTTATAGTGAGCATATCAAGCTCGAATATCTTCATCATAAATCCTGCTTTTGCCCACCAACTCAACATACCTACGGATCTGCTGACATTCAATCCCCTGTTTAATATTTGGTCTCATCCTATTCTCAAACTTGAGACACTTAGAAAGTTCAGCATCAACACGATTGTAGTGAGAAAAATACTTTACTAGCCTCTCGAATTTAGCAGCACACTCTGCAACCGCCATATTTCCTTGCTTCAACTCAAGGAACTCCACCTTTATCTTATCACGAGCATCTTCAGGAAAATACTTTCCCAGAAACTCTCTCCTAAACACTGCCTTAGTCACCACAGTACCGACATCGTCCAAACGCTGATGGGTATTATCCCACTAGTCTTCAGCCTCCTCAGACAACATGTGGGTACCAAATTGTACCTTCTGCGTATCCGTACACGCCATCACTCTAAAAATATTCTCAATCACCTTGATCCACTTATGTTCATTTTGCGGTTCATGATCTCCTTCAAAAACAAGCAGAATATTACTCTGAAACTTCTCCAAAGCACGAAACTCATATTGTTTGTTGTTTAAAGTCGTAGCCTCAACAAGTGCTGCAATAGCTTCAGCAAGAGCACGTATGTTGTTTCCAGCCATTCTTCACAACACTCACAACATCAAAAAAGAAAAGTAATCGTTAACAAGTAACGACTGACAACATATCTACAACAATGACATTTGGCCAGACAAATCGACCTGCTCTGATACCACTAATGTAATACCCTTTAGCCCATAATAAAATAATACATGATTATTCACTAAAATCAGAGTATCAACAAAAGGGTATCACATTTCTTCTTTTACAAACATAAAAAACATCACCATTTTGTTTTATCCCGTAACACGGGTTACAACATGCATTCATATTTAAATACCAACATTATTACGCAGTGGATCATAAGTCATCAACTTAATTAACTCAAATATGAAAATTCCAAATTTAAATTCAAAACATCATTAACTCAAAGGTAAAACAAGTGAACACAAGGGTTCTCAAGCATTCTCATCCCGGTGTTACATGACACAGAGCATGACGCCACCCTAAACTCTATAAACGACAAAAGAAATAACACTCCAAGCTACATCCACTCACCAAACATATTCTTAAGTATCTGCAGGATGACATAATAGACCATCACCAAAGGCAGGTAGTGTGAGTAATCACGAATCAATATAATTGATATAAAGTAAAGATAATCATACAACAATTCATCATATAACAATACATCATACTTTTCACCCATCACATCATAAAACTCATCAAACATCTATTCAACACATATGCATCATGCTATGCCACAAAGAATGAAATGCAACTTTATATATGCATGTGGTACCGATTTAAATATGTGATGGTCACTGGGCCATCTACCCTCCATAATGGAGTACAACATAATCAACATAACCCTGATCCGCACTATGGGATCGAAGCTTCCAACAACATAGGTATGCCATGAATGCAACAATACAACAATTCAACATTATCAACATGATTCAACATTTGCATCAGCATTCATATTAATAGGCATCATATAATAACCTACATCTTATCTTCATTTCTATAATTAAATAATCACTAAAACATCAACAAAAATCATGGCAACCAATATAATACATCACGACACCAATACATCACGTTTACACATCATTAGATAATTTTCTACAATTAAATCACTAATTTTTCACTTCCAGGGCTCGCTAAGCGACCTCATTGCTTGCTAAGTGGCCTCCTCTCGGGTTGGAGAAAATTCCAAGTTTCCACTGCTCGCTAAGCAAGAATCTACTCGCTAAGCGGGCTATTCGAATTTTCAGAATCTCAGTTATGTGATGACAGTAAACTCTGCTACGATATTTCACCCAAAACATAATTTTTCATCATTTTTAATCAAAAATTCAGTAATAGAACCTATAACTAACACACATACATCATTTACAATATACAATAGATAACAATTCATCAATAATCCCTCAATTTTACTCACCGAATACTAGGTTTTCTCTAAAACCCCAATTATTCCCATTACCTAGACTCTACATCAAAAACATTGAAAACGATACTCCGTATACCTTAGAGTGAAGCTTTTCTACGGTCTTTTCTCAAAAACTGTGGAAAATTCTTCAAGCCTTTGCCTCTCTTCTTCGTTCTTTAGAGCTTTTCTCTCCTATCTCTCAAACGCGATCGTGAAAAACTGATCGTATTCCCAAACCTCAACTTCCTTTTGTCAATCTTACCCCTAGGACCCCAAATATGTTTTCTCCATTATACCCTTACTAATTCTCCCAAAAGAGCGTTATACCCCTCATACTTCTAATTCCTCTTTTATTTAATTGAATAATAATATTTAACTAACATAGCTTACATTATTCAATATTACCATTAAATAAAATAATTTCATCACCACAACAAATACACCAAAAATTGTCAAATTATCATAATAATTAAATTATGAAATCAGGGCGTTACAGAATGCACTGAGGTAATCAAGAAGTCTTAGAGGACTAAAATGACTGGTTGTCCAATGTACATCCTGGACAAGAAACTACGGATCATTATAAAAAATTAAAATGTTTGGAATAAAACTAACTAGTAATGTAAAAACAAAAGTTATTGAAGCTGGACAAATTCTTAAGGACTTGCAATTTGAGATAAAGTATATTGGTTATAATGATATTTTGTAGGCTAAAGAATTGAAGGCTCAAAATGATTGTGAAGTTGCTCTGAATTTGGAAGAAGATTGTTAGAAAGAGAAGTCTAGATTGAATTGGAATTTATCTGGGGATAGAAACACTAACTTTTTTCATCAATGATAATGTTATTATTGACAATTTAGTTATGGAAAATCACATTGAGCAACATTTCAATTTTTTTAAGGGATAATTATATAAAATCCCCCTGTCATTAGGGCGGGTTTTGGTTTTACCCCCTTTAAGATATTTTTTAATTGATGCCCCCTCATAAAATGAAAACTCAGATTGTACCACCCCCTTTTACTGCCTTGCTGATGTGGACAAGGATGACTGGGCAATTGTGTGTGACTGGACAATTGTGTAACCTTGTTATACTATTTGAAATTCCCCTCCGTCATTTAGGGTTCCCAATTTGAGAGGTTTGGAAGCAGGAAGGAAGCGAGCTTGAAGACGAAGTGACATCCATGGGAGAACGCAAGGAAGAACGCAAGGAAGAAGACGAAGCAATGGATTTACAGGTTTGTTTAGCAATGTTGATGATGTTAAGTAGTTTTATTTTCGTCATGTTCATCTTCTTCTGTTTCTATTTTCAGAAAAAATTATTGTTTAATGTGGTGTTTCGACATGGAGGGGAGTTTGTGAAGCACAGTGCCGGCGAAACAATATATAGGGGTGGTGTTTCTACTGTAGTTTCTGGGGAACACTTAGATAGATTTAACACTAGTCATATTAACAACATAGTCAGTGGATGGGGATACCATGTAGGATCGTTTCGGTTGTGGGCTAGGATCCCTGAAATTGCTCCTAAGCATTTTCAGATTAAGAACGATGAGGATGCATATGATTTCGCATGTTACCATTCTGCAAATGAAGTTGATGGTGAACTTTTTGTTGAACATGATGCTAGTGGTAGTGCAATAAACCCTAGGTGTGTCAATCAAGAGTCTGAGTTAGAGGATAGTGATGAAGATAATGTAGAAAGTTTGGACGATAGTGAGGATGAGAGAACCACTGCTTTTGTAGATGGTTTTGAAGGTGTAGATGTCACTATACCAGTCAGTCAAGGTCCAATAATTAGTGGTTTCTTAACTGGTTGTAGTAAGAAATGTGTGGAAGATGAGGATGATAAGGATGATGATGATTATGTGAGTGAAGAGTTGTTGAGTTCTGATGTTGATAACTCAGATGGAGTGAAAAAACCAAAGTTTGAGAAGTTTAAAAAAGAACAGCTGAATAAAAATTTCAAGTTCAAATGGGGTATGGAGTTCAATTCCCTAGATGAGTTTAGGGGAGCAATTCGTGAGTGGACTATTTTGAATGGGAGGGAAATAAGATTTGTGAAAAATGAGGGGTATAGAGTGAGAGTGGAATGTAAAGTGAAATGTGGTTTTTTAATGCTTTGTTCCAAAGTGGGCCACAAGCACACTTATGCTATAAAGACTATAAAGGATACCCACACATGTGCTAGGGTTTTAGATAACAAAACAGCTAGTTCAAAGTGGGTTGCAAAGGCTGTGGTTAAGATGCTTCAAACTTCAGAGAAGGTGAGAATCATTGATATCATACAGCATATTAGGCAAACCTTTGCAGTTAGTATCACTGTTGCTAGGGCTTGGAAAGCTAAGATGATTGCCAAGAAAATCATAGAAGGTGATGCAGATCAAGAATATGCTAGCCTATGGAGATATGCAGCTGAGTTGAATAGGGCAAATCCTGGGAATACTGTAAAGATAAACACAGAAAGAGCATCATCCTCCATTCAACCAAGATTTGGATCCTTTTATTTTTGTTTTGATGGATGTAGGAAGGGTTTCATGAATGGTTGTAGACCCTTCATTGGTGTTGATGGGTGTCACTTGAAAACTAGATATGGAGGTCAGCTTTTGATTGCTGTTGGAAGGGATCCCAATGATCAGTATTTTCCACTTGCATTTGGTGTGGTTGAAACTGAAACTAAGGAATCATGGAGGTGGTTCATAAATTTGGTGATGGAAGATGTTGGCATTGAAAACAGATATGTTTTTATTTCTGACCAGCAAAAGGTAAACATATGTTTTTATTTATGTGATATTATTTTCTTGTCTGTCATATGTTTCTTGTCTGTCATATTATTTTCTTGTCTGTCATATGTGATATTATTTTCTTGTCTGTCTTATTTATGTTTCATACAAATTATCTTCATTTTGTCAGGGGTTGGTTGCAGTTTTTGAGGAAATGGAAGCTAGGATCGAGCATAGGCTATGCTTAAGGCACTTGTATGCTAACTTCAAGAAGAAGTTTGGTGGTGGAGCTCTAATTAGAGATCTTATGATGGGGGCAGCAAAGGCAACATACCAGCAAGCATGGAAGCAAAAGATGAATGAGTTAAAGGCAATAGACACTAAGGCTTGGGCTTGGCTCATGGGAATTCCAAAGGAAAGTTGGTGTAAGCATGCTTTTAGTTTCTATTCTAAGTGTGATGTATTGATGAACAACATATCTGAATCTTTTAATGCAACTATTTTGCTTGCTAGAGATAAACCAATTGTGACAATGTGTGAATGGATTAGGATGTATCTAATGAATAGATGTAGTAACTCCACTGTGAAACTGGATAAGTGGCCACATAGGGTAATGCCCATTCCTAGGAGAAGGTTAGATAGTGAGGTTGCTAATAGTGGTCATTGGTTACCTACTTGGTCTAAGGATGAAGTATTTCAAGTCAGTCATGCATATAACAGACAAGAGTTTATTGTGGACATAGCCAAAAGAGCTTGCAGCTGTAATTTTTGGGAATTGGTTGGCATCCCATGCAGGCATGCTATTGCTGCATTAGGCTTTAGGCAACAATCACCTGAGTTGTTTGTACATGAGTGTTACTCAAGAGAGAAGTATGCATTGGCCTATGGTTTTGCTATCAGTCCTATAAATGGGATTGATATGTGGCCTGAGGTTGAGTCTGAAGATTTGTTGCCTCCTAAGTACAAAAAGGGTCCTGGTAGACCTAGAAAACTCAGAATTAGGGAGAGTGGGGAGGAAGGTGCAAGAAGAAGGCTACCAAGTGTATCTTATAGATGCACTAGGTGTGACAAGACTGGGCATAATGTGAAATCATGCAAGGCCAAGAAACAACATCCAATTGCACTAAAAAGAAAGGTAATTATTTCTGCTTTATGTGCAGTTTCTGCATTATGTTATGTTTTTGCTAATGTTGGTTTGCTTGCTAATGTTATGTTTCTGCTAATGTTATGTTTCTACTGTGTCTGCAAAAGATGAATAGACCACAAGGTGAGCCTAGTGTTGAACAAAGTCAGCCTAGTGTTGAACAAAGTCAGCCTAGTGTGGTGACCAGTCAAACTCAGCCTAATGTTGAACAAAATCCAAGTCAGCCTAGTGTGGTGACCAGTCAAACTCAACCTAATGTTGAACAAAGTGTGCAAGCATCAGCAAGGGCTAAGGGAAAAACAAAGCTTAAAGAGGAGGTCAAGCCATTGAGAAAGAGGCAAAGTGAGAGAATTAAGGAAAATTGGTTTAAAAAACCAAAACCCAACTCAGGTCCAGGTTCAGACCCACAACAGCCTTTGACTTTCCCTGAAGAAGATGGACATGCCCTGAAGAAGAAGGCTACAAGGAAGGATCAAAAGGAGAAATGCATCAATGGGCTCTAACTACATTTTATGTTATGTTTCAATTCTGCATATTAGTAAACTCTTAGTTCTGAATATTTTGTAAACAAGATGCTATTTTGTATTCTTGATGAATTCTGAATATTTTGTAAACAAGATGCTATTTGGTAATATTATTGTTACTTCTTCCATTTTGGTAATATTTATGCTATAACAAGAAACAAATATAATGGACCTGTAACAAGAAAACAATATAATGCAGAAACCAATATATTACAAATATTACAACTATTATGCAGAAACCAATATATTACAAATATTACAAATATTATGCAGAAACAAATAATGGACCTGTAACAAGCAACCAATATAAAGCAGAAACCACTATTATGCAGAATAATGGACCTCTAATAACACTATAATGCAGAAACACTATTATAATTATCATAAACCAGAAACAATATAATTATCATAAACCAGAAACACTATTATAATGCAGAAACCAATATAATGCCAGAAACAATAAACAATAAACAGAAATAATATTATCTCATTTTATTGAACTTTGTCATCAATACATTACAACTTTGTCATTAATTTTTTACAAATGGTTAAATAATAAGACAATAAAAATACAGAGCATTATAATTCCTATCTTAAGCTTCCTATTAACACTTCTCTGCACATCAAGCTTCATCTTCACCTTCTCTAGTTTGACTTTCAATGCTTCAAATTGCACTTCTTCCATTACACAATTCTTACAAACAGATTGCATAGCGCCCATATCTTTGACTGACTTTTCCATTTCATCATCCCATGCAAATAACTCACAACCATTAGTGTTATTGCGACATTTCCAGAACTTCCGATTGCGATTTTTGCTTGTACTTGAAACCCACAACTTCATTGATCTACCACAACCACAAACGGGTAACCCAAGAATCGAAACCGAAGCACTACTTGCAGTAGACATAATCAAGAGGAGAAGAAGAATGGAGATTGTGATTGGAAAACGGGTAACCCAAGAAGAATGGAGATTGTGATCACGGATGGTGCTGCAAGAGGAGAAGAAGAATGGAACCCTAGAAATTGGGATCCTTTTATGGAACCCTAGAAATTGTCCAGTCACACACAATTGCCCAGTCATCCTTGTCCACATCAGCAAGACAGTAAAAGGGGGTGGTACAATCTGAGTTTTCATTTTATGAGGGGGCGTCAATTAAAAAATATCTTAAAGGGGGTAAAACCAAAACCCGCCCTAATGACAGGGGGGTTTTATATAATTATCCCTTTTTTTAATAAAGAGTCTGTTTTGCATGATAATGGCATGATTCAAGATTTCTTACCTAAGATGGTGGATGATCAAACCAACTTCATGCTCACAATGGTTGATTCTTCTGAAGAGATTCATATGGAAATCATGAAGCTAAATTGTGATTGTTCTCTGGGCTTGATGGGTTTGGTGCTTTCTTCTACAAAAAAATATGGGGATATCATTAAAGTTGATGTCATTAATGATATTTCTCAATTCTTTTTATTGGGCTGGATTCTCCCTCGTTATAATTCTAACACCATTGTTCTTATCTCTAAAACTAATGAGGATAATAACTTAAATCAATTTAGACCCATAGCTCTATATAACTTCAAACATAAGATAGTCACTAAAATCATAGCTGATAGGCTCTCAACCATTCTCTCTGTCTTGATCTCTCCTAAACAAAAAAGGTTAATTAATGGTAGAAGAATTATGTATAGTACATGTCTTACTTATGAGGCTATAAACATTTTCTATTGCTGGAAGAGTTCAACCTGTCAAATTATTGATCCAAAGCATGTTCGTGCACTGTATCTCTATTTATAACTAGCCTGCAAGCATAATCAAAATTATTGAAACTTGGATGAGAAATTTCATATGGAGTGAGAACTTGGAGAAAAATAAGATTGTGAGTGTGTCTTAGAAGACTTGTTGCAAAAGTCTTAAGGAAGGTGATCTTGAATTCAAACTATCAAAACATTCAATGCAACATCTAACCTTCATCTTTGTTTGAAGTTATTTCAAGCTAAGAATAGTTGGGCCTTCCTCTTTGCTTCTAGGGTCAGAAGAAATAGTATAATAATCAAGCATTTTATTAAGTCCTCTATTTGGAGCATAATTAAAGATAGCTTTGGTACTGTTAAAAACAATACTCACTGGTTGATTGGCAATGACAAACTCACAAAATTTTGGCTTGACACTTGGCTTAATGAACCTTTGGCCCTAAAATTCAAATTCCTAAAAGCTTCCATACTACCCTCTCAACTAAGGTGACTTACTTTTTAAGGAACAAGGTTTGGGATATACATGGTAACATTCAGACTGCACTCCATAATCTTCAATCTATTGTATCCAATATCCATATTCCTGGCATGGAGCTTGATAATTTGTTGGTGTGTACAAGTTCTCATAGTGGCATTCTTAGCTTAAAGCAAGCCTACATTTTTCTTTACAAACCTTATCCATGTGACTTATGGTCTAATTTCCCGTGGAATAATAACATCTCTCCTTACTATGTGTCATGCATCCCTCAAAGTAGTTTCAACTAAAATGGAAATGCATGAGGAAGCGTGTTCCGACAATCAACATGCTTTCACACCATTTGCTTTCGACACTTTTGGTTTTCTAGAACCAGAAATAACGGGTCTTTTACAGAGTGTGAAGCATTATACATAACAATGTTGTGTCTCCTATGACAATAGATATAATTTTTAAAGGATTGATTTTACTATCCAAAGGAGGTAGCAACACAACTTATTGTTTGTTTACCTTTTATTTTTGTATTATATAATAAGTTAGTTGGTAATTTGAATTAATTAGAGTTTTATTTTTTGGGATTTCTTATCCCACCATATAAGGTGGAAAGATATCCTATGGAAAACTCAAAATGTCCCTCATATTCCAGAGATACATCTCCGGACACACCTTATATTAAGTCAAAACATTACAACTGATCATGAGATGCATCTCTGAAATATTTCAAAACACACTCATGCATCTCTCTCTCAAAGGTCTATTTTAAATATTTATGGATCTGAAGATGCATCTTCATTTAGAGTTTACGGAGATACATCTCCGTAACATATCAAAACAGTTCAAGTTAAATTTATTTTATGGTTACTCAGATGAAAACTACGTTTTATAAATTTTAAGGCCTTTGTTATGTGATGAGCATTAAATCATATAATCGATACGCAAAAAATGACATATAATTTCAATTGGTCAAAATAAGTCATCAGCCGATACACAATGAAGTTGAAATACATAATAAAGTTAAAATAAATCAAAATAAAATACAATTAATGATAAATCCAAAGTATAAATACTATAAGCTACAGCATATGCCAGACTAGAGCTCATCAGGCTCCTCTGCCCCCATCTTTCAACATTGTCTCTGGTACATCAGTGCCTCTCGTGCCTCCATCATAATGGCATCTAGGACCTCCCTTACCTTAAAATCATCACAAAATATACCTTCTTAAATCTTTGCCTGCACAATCTCCACAATGCAAAGACATCCAGGCAACACATCATCAACATGATCTAATTGTGCATATTTCTGCTCTAATATCTCCTGATGAGCTGACTTCGGTGGATCTCCTGGAGTAGCATGCACCATATATGGATGTGATATCTTGATGAACTACATGATGTAACCGTCTACATAGCTCAAATCGCTCTTAGTTGTGGTACTATGTGCCTCCTCCGGTACTATAAAACTAAGATAATCATCAAACATGGCATCCATATCTCTACGAGTCATAGCAGGAGGAGCTAATACATCAGAGTGTCTGAAAAATATTCTGGGTGTAGCCAAACTACCACATGACGTGCTCAGGCAGATGAGGAAATGTCAGACGTGAACCGCAAGTCAACAATCCCGAGTATAAGATTATATCGTCAAATGGCCACGTCTCACGATGATCGACATAGCTTTTAAAATGCTTACCTTGACTACCAAGCACTCAAGATACACTCAAAACAACTATATTGTTTGGTTCCCCCTGTGTAGGGAAAATGTAGAAGCGGTATATCCTCAGTATAGGTTGGTACACACAACCAGCCAAATATACATAGGAAATGTTAGAGGTAAGAACATGTAAACTATTCAAATCATTAGCAAGGGCGTTAAAAAAATGTAATGAAAATGACACAACACTAAAAGACTAATAAATATTGGTGTAAAAAGTGTGATGCTACCTCTCGCATACTTCGTCTTTCCACAAATGCATTAAGCATCTTGTGGTTCACCGTAACATAACCGGCCTTGCATAAGTCATTCATCCTATATAAGCACAAAGAAGCCTGAAACCATTCGTCATTAGGCTGATGCAATCCAATAATCTCCCGCTTATGGTTAATGAATTTCAACGAATCATGATCATACAGAAAAATAAAACATCGTCAAAAACTTGTAATCTAATAATAAACGTAATTTAAAAAGAATGAATCCAACTAATTTTAGCTCTCTGTACCAAATATGTATGACAATATGGTTTGGGTAAAGTGGAAACAATCACAACTCTAAAGAGCCTCATCCAAATACCTGAGGTGGCACTGCCTCATCAAACTCATCAGCTTGAGGTTCCTCCGGTGCCTGGGGTGGCACTTGTGTCTCACGTACCTCCGACGACTCGGGTACCTCTGGCGTCTAAATATGTGAAACATGTCGCCTACAGGAAGATGAAGGTAGTGGTGTGTCACTAGGTGACACCCGTCTCCTACGGAAAGAACAAGGTAGAGATATATGAGCCCCTGAAGTCGACACCTCCAAATGAACCAGACTAGAAAGAACAAGAGCCTCGTACGTCTGACTCTTTTCCCTCTAGACTGATGCATGTCGTGCATCCTCCTGTGCCTCAGTTTGTCGTTTCTATCTTCCATAATGCTTGTATGTAAACCATACAAGTGTCACACAATTTCTACAAGCAAGAAAAGCAACAAAAAAAGACAGACAAATTACGGAGATGCATCTCCGGTTCCTGGGAATCCAAACATTGAAAAATTACGGAGATGCATCTCTGGAATTTCCTGCAACTTTCATCTTTGTCAATGAAGATAGTGCAGACCACCAAACTCCAAAAAATAATGTATTAATCGCTACTTTTAACTATCAAACACATTTATCATAATGTAACAACTATCAAACATGCATAAACTATGTATTTCAATACTCAATCATCAATTTCTACAAATTTATACAAAAACTCAAGTTTACAAAAATTAAAAACTTACAAATTATGAGTTTAATTCAGTGTTGAATGGACTCTTTGATGTACTTGATGTTGATGGAAGAAGTTTTGAATTTGATGGGTTGATTTTGAGAAAATGTGAGTTGAGAGAGTTTGATAAAGGTTTGGAGTTGTATTTTAGAAGTGAGGAAGGAGAAGGGGTTCTGGCGCGTTTTAGAAGAAATAATATCGGAGATGCATCTTCGTAATATACACGAAAAAAACATCTTTGTAGTTTTTCACATTAAGTTAGAATTTTATTGACTCATGGTGCACCCAGCGGATGAAACTCCGAAATCTAGAGCTGTTTTTGTAATTTTTACATGGTGCGATAATAATACATAAGGTGCATTAAGAATATTTTTTCCACAAACTATTGTTATTGGGTCTATATAACAAGACCCTACTTGTAAAGACTAAAAACTAATACTCCTTCCTTTTCTTTTTAAGTGTCACTTTTAAGATGAAGTTTATTTTTCTTTTTTTTTAACCGTTATTTCAAAGTTGTTTTATCATAACTAAGTTATTAGTTACGGAGAGAGAAAAAAATAAATAAATTTATAAAAAGTTAAGGATAAAATAGTAAAACAAAATATAATCATTTAAAAAGTAAAAACAATTATTAATTTTATTGGTGCATGTAAAAAAATCAATAAATATCACTTAAAAAGAAAACAAAGGAGTACAATTTCTTCAATAAATATCACTTAAAAAAAAAAAAGGAGTACAATTTATTCTTCTTTTATCTTTATCATGATATATTTGCTCAATAAATTATATGTCAAATCAATCATTAACTTTCTTACCCGTGAAATTGTGTAGAAATAATTTATATTTTATAAAATTTATTGATTAAGTTTTGTAAGAGGGTAATTTAGTACTATGTTGTCTATATGGTTTTCGTTTTCTCTGTATAAAGAGACTAGTGATAAATATCATTAATATATTCTTCTTCCAATTTTAAAAATAGTGAAAGAGTGAACATAAAAACTTTAATGTAAGGATAATTAAAATTCATAACTTAAATTTTTAGATTCAACAATAACCAAAATCTCAATCAACCATCCTGAGATGTATAATTTCAGGAGAAAAAAACTGAAGACAGAAAATTTGGAGATTTTTCTTAAATAAAATTTCCAAAACATACACTAATTATCTGATGAAACTATTTCTTGATCAGGCTCCACCTTATTAGACCACTTGCTCATTTTATTACGAGTAATAGCCACCTGCACATAAAAACATTACTATTTTATAAATATAAACTATAAATAACATAACATAGACATAGACATGTTTTAAAAATCGGTCGGTTGCCCGGTCGTGCACAGGTTTTTGCGATTTCAATCGATACATGTATTGTATTACTGATTGCGGTCGTCGCGGTATAAATTGACTACAGTTTGTTCTTTAATATAAAAACGATGAATAACAGTATAGGTATTGATATCTGCCAATATGGTTTTCGCGGCGAGTACTTTTTTAAAAACCTTTAAGACAGTCTTTAGAATCAATTTAATTACCTGTTTATCCCAATCAGTTTTATAACTAATTAAGAGTAGTATTATAGTTTGAATAAGTGTTCCAAACAGCATTCCAATCCATATACCCTACAAAACATCACAAAAATAGTATGTTATTATGGAAGAAACAAAACAAGAATTTGAAAATGAGAAAAAGATGATAACTGATTCACTTACCTTGACTTGCAAGTGTAAAACATGGCCAAGAACAACTCCAACAGGAACACCTATGATGTAATAACATCCTAGGTTCACATACGCTACAGTGGTTTGCCACCCTGCTCCAATAGCAACTCCTGCAGTTCAAAATGATAATTTCATGCACTTTTCTACGTACAAAGTTCAAAGAGAAGATGAAATGTTGTGAAAGATATGGTTTATGTACCTGATAGCACAGGCTGAACACTGTTGAGAAGTATTGAAAGTGCCAATAGAGGTGATAAATCACCAACAGCATTGGCAACATCCTTATTTGAGGTAAAAATATATGCAAGTTTTCCTCTAAAGAATAAGAAAAATAAAAACAGAAGGAACCCTATTGAGAATGATGTAAGAACAATCATATTCACTGCAAACTTTGCGCCTTTTGCACTTCCTTTTCCAAGCTCATTTGCCACTCTAACACTGCATATTAATATTGATAAGAATTCATTAAGATTCTATAGTAAAAATCAAACAAAAATTGTATGGAATTCAATCATGTGAAAGAATCTCATTCATTACCATGCTGCAGCAAAGAAACCAAGTGATATCATCATTTCCCATCCATTGATGTTGAGGCTATACAAAAATAACTTTATCTTAAACAACCGAATTAAATAATAGACAAATAATTATAAAAAAAACATAAGTTGAAAGCTACTTTGTTATATATATTACCAAATGGATAGAGCATCAATTTGAACCTCTGCATTTTCCATGTTGCCTGTTAAAAGAATAAGAATTGTGTTGTACCATAGCTCTAAACTGCAAAAGATTAAATAGCTTCAAATTAGTGTATACATAAGTAGGAAAATAAATATATAATCAAAGTTGAAACTCTAAAAGCTCACCATAACATGATACCAGAAGAAAGGGAAAGCTTGATAACAGGCCAAAGATCTTTGAAAGCTGAAAAAGTGAAACCTTTCCAAGTAGCAGAACACCAACCACATGTAATATATATAAGCTGACCAATATTTGGAATCCATAAAGCCAAACATGTTGACATCATTGCACCCGAAAGGCCAAACTTGAATTTGGTTATTAAAAGCCAAGAGAGTAATAGATGAATAGAAAGTGATAAAGCTGCTAAGAATGCAATGATTGTGTTCTTGCTTTGTGATTCAAGGAATGTTTGGCAAGTGAATGAGGCAATAAATGCAAACAGAATAGGAATTGACCAATAACTAATGGTTCCTGCTATTTGTGAAATGGCTTCATCTTGGCCTAAGAGAATCAAAATAGGAGTTGTGAAGATGAATATTGGAAGAATAATGAATGTAGTTAATGATAAAACTATCCATGATCTTTGAAGGTACACTCCCATTTGGCCATGATCATTTGCACCATATGCTTGTCCACATAGTGTTGCTAAAGCACTTGCCATTCCTAACTACAAAACTCAATTTATTCACACAATTAATATATTACTAAATACTTTTTTTTTTTTTTTAAATGAGTATATATAAAAGTCATTGTCGTTTCGTATAAGAGATAAATATCTACCGTTATTATTCATTAATAGTGTAAAACTTTTTTACAATGTATTTTAATATAAAATGATTAACATTATTGGTGTATCACATTCATTCATAAGGGATAATTTATAAGTGGTCTTAAAAAAAGTCAACGCATATAAAAATGTAAATGTTATGATTAACTGATAGTGATAGGTAGTGTAAATTATTTTAACATTATCATTATGTATTATTTAAATTCTAATTTAATAAGAGAATGAACTATTAATTTTTTAATTAAACATAGTTTTTTATGTCTTTTTTTTTATTATTCAGTTAATAATGTAATCGTTAATTTACAAAGATAACTAATCAATTATAAATTTCAACTTTCAACTATCAACTAGTTTTACAAGTCTTTTTTCTTTTTTTAAAAGCAAAAGCTTTAATATAAAGAAAAAAGTTAAAGTAAGTGTGTGGATGTCCGTGTGTCCACGTTTTGATCTAATTCATAATATGAGTATTTAATTAAAGCAAGAGTATATTCTACGTTTCTTTTTCTTAAATTATTTGAAAGCATTAAAATAAATATGCAAAATATCTATAAAATAGTTGACAAAGAATAAAAACATACCAGAATACCATTGACAAATCTAACAAGAACAGTGAAAACCAGAGAATAAGCAGCAAGTTCCTTTGATCCAATATGACCTACAAATGCTTGACTGATAATCTGAATACCAAAAGTTGAAAATCTTGTGAATATGGCTGGACCTGCCACCACCCACATCAACTTGCTCTCTTCCCACATCCTCTTCATCAATGACAACTCTTCTTCTTCATCTTTATCCAGCAACTTCTTCCTTGTTTCTTCATCTCTTTCCATCTTGATTATTTCTTACAAAACTTTACTGATGGCTTGCTATGAAATATATGAATAACTCTTGTACAAAACGGTTGTGCTATTAATACATTTCTTAGAATCTAGCACTATGCATTAATGTGTTTTCATACTATTATTGGTGGAGTAGATGAATGTTGCAATTGTACATATTAAAGGTTTTAGTATTACGACACAACAGTTATTAATATGTGGGTCGTAGGACAAAACAAAATATGTGATTGTAGTTTCTTCACTTCAAGTGTCATCGTGGAACAACAGTTATCACATATAAAAATATCATTAATTCAATTAAGGATATAATTAATTTTATTCATATTATATATATATATATATATATATATATATATATATATATATATATATATATATATATATATATATATATATATATATAATTTATTTGATATACTGTAAAAAAGTTTTACACGATATACATATTAATTAATTTTATATATATAACCATTTTACACTGTCATCCAATTACAACATAAACATGTAATTAAAAATAAATAAATAAATTAAATCATAATAATAATAATTTCTCCACGTTTTCTCTTTTTTTTTAAATTATTTAATTAATTAAATCATAATAATAACAACTTTCCACGTCTCTCTCTCTTTCTTCTTCCACGTTTTTCTCACTCTTTTTATTTCCCTTATTCTTTTCCTAATTCATCCCTGTATTCAAGATTGATCTTTATATTTTCACAAATTTCATCTCACAAGCTATATTTGCATACGTTTTTATTTCACTTTGTTTCCAATTTCAGTTACTTCCATTATTCTTTCCAATTAAACTCTAAATAATATTATGAAATGCCTCCTAGCTTTCAAGATCCTAAAAACCAAGGCATTATAGTAACTTACTGTATTTGATATTTATCTTGATGTTAGTTTAAAACCAAGGCATTAAGGGAGGAAATATAATGATTTACTGAACAAAATTATTGACAGTGCTAATATTTATATTTGGGAGAAAATCTTCAGCAATGATTATCAAGATATACTCCCCAAAAAAATTAACCAAAGTGTTTACATGCAGGCTCATTAAATCTGTTTATCAATGAATAATAAATTATTTGCACATTTGTTAATTTCAAACAAAGTCACCTAGTTGCATTCTAATAAATAAGTCATTGCAACATTTATTAGGATGCTTGCGTATGTACCTATAAAAAGCCTTTAAATTAATTAGCTTTTTGTTCAATTAAGCTTTTATATGGGCGTGCCTGTGATTGTGAAACCCTTTCTTAGATAACAGAAAGTTGATACTCACAAAAAAAAAACATTAGTTTATATCAGGGTTGACAACGACCGGGTCGGTCGGATGCGGATTTCACACTATCCAAATCTACATCCAAAATCAACACCCGAATCCGAACCCAAACCTAAAGATTATTCGAATGGCAAAATAATATCTACGTCCACATCCATTGAATTCAGGTTTTTCCACCCAAACCCGAACAAAAACATAAAATTAATATTTTTCCAAAAATTTAATTATAATTATATATTATGATTCAGTATCTAATTAGAATTAAAATTAAGGTCTTCAATATCTTAACATTATAATTATAATTAAATTCTATAGTCTATAATTAAAATTAAAATTAAAATATATAATTAAAATTAAAATTAAAGTCTAAGTAGGTGTAGTTTCTGGTTTCGGGTACAGGTTTCACACTACCCAAACCCGCATCCAAACCCAAACCTAATCAAATTGAGATTTTATCCATTGATTCGGATTCGAATGTGGGTGAACCCGCATATTTAGATCTACTTGTCATCCCTAATTTATATGGGCAGTCTAAACTGACATAATTTATTTCCTTTTTGATGTAGCATAATTATGAAAGAATAGAATAATGATATGGGTAAGTTTATCTTGCTAGAAGATAAACACCTTTCATTTTATTTTCTCTCATAAGATGACGGGATATAAAATTCTTATACAGGTGAGTGAATATGTAGTTGTAATCCGTTGAATATATATATATATATATATATATATATATATATATATATATATATATATATATATATATATATATATATATATATATAACGTTATGTATCTTGAATTTGCATAAAGTGACCAGAGCTACTCATTATTGTACTGCATGAGATATGATACTCAAATCACATTATAAATATGGATAGTAGTATTAGTTACCATTTAACTTTAAAGACTTAGCCAAAATAGATTGTTTGTTCAATTTTTTTATAGTATAATAAAATTGAAAAAACCATAGTGATATACAATTTTTTCAATACTGTATAATAAAATTGAAAAAACCATAATCATAAAAGAATCCAACAAAAAATCATTCAAATCTAAACACAAAAATTAAGTAGAGTGTAAACAAAAAGTGCAAAATGCCAACAGCTTAAGTAAGACTCTCATGATGTCTCCAAATAGCATAGAAGTAACTTGTTGAATTGTATGGCTCTAAAAGACTTGATGAGGAATGACTTGAATAAAGACCTTCAATTATAATAAGAAGACAATTTATTGTTAAAATTAACACTAGTATAAATAAAAGCAAAAGTAGTAACATTAGAAAAAAAAATATTACCTCTTAATCAACCAACAAAATATAAGTTTCAAAATAGAGTTTGAAATTTTGCAATTCCATTTTGCAAATTTTAAATTGCAATATCGTAATATATGTCTTTTGGATTGTGAACCTCTTTTTGATAGTTTAAGGGAGTGAACCATAATATTATTAAACAATAAAATATTAGAAACATTGTCGATTCCTTCTTGAAATTCTTCGATTGTCACTTCTTTTACCTTTTCTTTCTTAGCATTAATGGACCATCGATGTAAAACATATTGTGAGGAGAGACCATAAACCCTTTTCTTTATGAATACACATAGTACATGTCTACAAAGAATACCTGAAAATTCAAACATGTGACAACTACAATTTGCTTCCTTTGAAATGACACGAAAATTCACATAGTAGATAGGTTTCTCTTTGTAAATTTCACGAACTTTATACGTTGAGACTTCATTAGAAAACTTAATCTTTTCTATGATAAATAATTGAGAACCAACCAACTCATCTTGAAATATTCTACACATTTTTCTGGTATAAATTTTTGAAGCTTCTTCTTTCATGGGATATAAAATTTGTAAAAGTGGCTTTGAATTTCCTGTTTTGAAAGTCTTCTCTCTTTCCTTGTTGTAACGTGCATAAAAAGCCTTTTCATATGGTGTCGCAAACTGACTTAATGGAGTACTTGAATTCAAAAAATCCTTAAAATATTTATTCATAGTTTCACTCCTTTGAGTGGTAGACATTCCTGCAAAAATTGTGGCGTACATAAGCAGGAATCCATTTTTCTCGAATGGGGTATATCTTGTTTAGTCATTTATTATCTTGTAATCCATATTTGTCTATCATTGCTTCCCAATCAGAATCAAATTCTTCAATAGTGGTAGATTGGTGAATGCATTTGTAAAATTGATTTTTAAATTCACCATGCTCGTGATAAACACGATTCAAGTACTCGTGAACTTTTTTCTCAATATGCCACATGCAATAATGATGATTAACCTCTGGAAATACCTTTGCAACTGCATTACTAATAGCAGCATCCTAATCCGTGATGATAGTTTTAGGACAAATTCCACCCATTGCTTCTAACCAAGTACTTAGCAACCAAACAAAACTCTCTATAGTTTCATCCCATAATAGAGCACAACCAAACAGAATGGATTGTTGATGATGATTAACTCCTGTAAATGGAACAAAAGGCATTTTGTATTTATTTGTCAAATATGTCGGATCAAAAGTAAAAACAACACCAAAATATTTGTATGCTATTTTGGACCTTGAATCAACCCAGAAACAATTTGTTAATCTTCCGTCAGCATCCATTTGAAAAGCATAGAAAAACCCTAGATTCTTCAATTGACAACTTTTAAAGTATGATAATATCATTTGGGCATCTCCATTTTCTAACTTTTTTTTGTCTCTTTTCAGTTAAGTAATTGATAACATCTTGTTGACTAAATCTAACATTATCAAGTACATAAGACAAATCATATTTTATTAGGGCCTAAACCAGAATCATGCAATACATCAATAAGTTTTTTCTGCACGTGTCTTTTTTTTATGTACTCGAAGAAACTGTGTACTTCTAGGAGAAAATAGTGCATGATTACCATCCCTTATAAATCTTGGTTTAAATATGTTTTTGGTCTCTATAAATATCTCAATTTTGATTTTTAGTTCCTATTAAGAAAGAGACTAAAATTAGGTGTAAAAGTAATTTTATAAGGATTAAAACTCGATCTTTTTTTATAAAGACTAAAAACCAAAATTGAGATATTTATAGGGACTAAAAATATATTTAAACATAAATCTTGAAATAACCCGTATTTGTCCATTTTTCTTTAAATATAGCATTGCCTTGCATCCTATCCTTGTTTCATCGTGTACAATAATACTATTACATATGTAAATAAGCTGGTGATGAACTATTTTTTAATACCTTCAACTCTTTTTCCAACTACCCTCGGCAGTACTCAGTACAATATGTAAATAAGCTGGTGATGAACTATTTATGGTTTCTTATTCACCGAGATGTTTTGAGACAAGACATGTGTAGTTTTTTTATTGGGAATCCCAACTATTATTATATTTTTTTGTCGAATTATCTGACATATCATCATCAGATTCCTTCACCAGATTCCCTCAAATAAAATGTTTATTTTGTTTCTTCTTGAACATTGTCCTAGAAACCAATTTGGTTGAACTAGTGAATGTCTTGTAGTTGCTATGATAGTTCAACATTGCATTGTAAAGTTTGTTTAACCTCTGTATCCTTGAGAACCGTGAATGATGGAGGTGATACGTGATAGAGTTGTCACTGTCAAGCCTCCAACTAGTTGTTGACAGACTTGATACATTGTGGCATGAATTCACATATCGGGTTGCGGCGGCAAAGGGACCATACTTTTAGGCTAAAATTGATCAAAATTTTATAAAATAAAAAATAAAAATGAATCAATAAAAGGATGAGAGAGAAAATTGGAGGAGACAGATACAGAATTTTTTCCACAAATGCCACGGTTTTTAAAAAAATATACCAAAATGCTACACTTTTAAAAAAAAATACCAGAATGTCATACTTTAATTAACGGTTCGTCCATAGAAAATACAAATCCTAATTTTTTAAATTTTTTCAACAGTGGTTCGTCCATGCAAAACCATCACCACTAATTTTAAAATTTCCTTCAATGATTCGTCCACCATATGGACAAACCCTTCCTTTTTTGTTTTTTTTTTAATTTAAGTATTTACGTTTATGTTTTAATTTATTTTTTAATATTATTGTTAATTTAAATATAGCATAATTAATAATATAACATAATACAATAATTTTAATATTTTTCTTTATTTTAATTATAACATTAAAATAATACAATAATTTTAATATTAATCTTTATTTTAATAATATAACATAATTAAAATTATATACTAATATAATTAAACATAATATAACACTAATTAAAATAATACACTAATTATACATTAATTATATATTTTAATAAAATTCTTTTTAACAAAATTCATTTTAATATGATTAAATCTTTTATTTATTTTAATATGATTAAATTTTCGGTTCGTCCAGTCAAAGGACTACCAGTATATTATTTTAATAATTTTTTGTTATATATAAATAAGGGTGTGTGTTGGGTAGTTGTTCCACATCAATTTTTCACCAATATTCTCAACTCAGTCTAAAATTATGTCTACATTTGGTTCATCATCATCATCATCAGCTGCAGCAGCAGCAGCAACATCAACGGAAGAACCGCTTCCAACGTTTCCACTTATGAAGAAAAAAGCTCTTGTGATATTTTCACCAACAAAGCCTCCGATGAAGATGCTACTATGGAACACGCAGACTCTTGAACATTTGCACAGAGAATTGAACCGTTGGCTGGAATGTGAAATTGGTCACAAAGAAAAGATCAGGAAAATTGAGAAGCGTGTTGTGGAGTCAGGCGTGATGAAGTGGAAAAAAATTGTAAATGATGTTGGTGTCCTTGCGATGATGTTCGGTCCGGGTGAGGCTGTCTTAATGGTTGTAATAGCATAGATCTAATGATGCACTGTGTTGTTTTAAGTATGTAGGTTGTTATTTATTTTTGTATGTTTGTTGATCTTATGAGTTGTTATCGTTATGATGTTGTTGAAATGCAAGTTGTTTTTGTTTGTTTGTTGATCTGATTATTTTGTTAATTATTATAATTCTAATGAATGCTGAATTAGTAAGACATACATACGACATTGTTACAATACTGATGATAACATTATCGTCGATTAGACGGGCCTGCTACATTGGGACATTTGCTACGTATATGACCAACTCCACGACATATCCCACACAATCTCTTAGCTTTCTCAGTTTCATCCATATCAGTCCTAATTCGGGTACTATTTGGGCGTCCTTTCTTTTTTCTTCGCATAGTTTCATCATGGCATAGAGTAAATCCTCCATATTGTGGCCAATTTTCTTGATGTGGAAGTGCATGAAAGCTTTCCTTGTAGACTTTGAAAACATTTAGAATGGTGAAGACTTCTGGTATGTGAATTGTGTGGTCTTGTCGTATACTAGCACATGCTGCGATTGCATGGGAGCAAGGCAAATGAAACGTTTGAAATTTCCCACAGTCACAATGTCTTGTCTTAAGATCAACTTTGTAAGTATCCAATTGCCTACCAGTGTGGTGGTTAAGTCTTTCAGCCACCATGAAATAGAAATGCTCTCGGTCGAAATGCATGACGTTATGACTAGTGGCTTTACTGACTTCCTCAGCCATTGCCTTCTTGCAGCTCTTTGTGAATTTTTCACCAGATGCCAACAACTTTGTCCACTCATGACCTCTTTTGGCAAACGTCGCCCCCAAGCGAAAGTATGTGGACTTAACCAAAGCAGTGATAGGAAGGTTATGAGTCTCCTTAAGTACAGAGTTCATTGCCTCAGCAAGATTAGTTGTCATGTGTCCCCAGCGTTGTCCGCCGTCAAACGCCCTTGCCCATTTCTCCCGAGGAATGTTGTCTATCCACCTAACAGCCTGTATATTTTCACTTCGAATTTCACCTCGATAGTAATTAAATGTTGCCTCCGTCAATGCATACCCTGTAATTAAGTATGTTAAGATGAATATACCAAAATCTTTAACTATTTTTGGTAATTATAAATGAAGACTCTTACCCATGTTGACAAAAAATTTTCGCAGTTCCTTGTCTCTAATCTCACGACTGAAGTTTTGTGCGATGTGTCTGATGCAGTAAACATGTGAAGACGGTGGATGTTGCCAACCATTTTCTGGATCATCATATGCACTTTTAATTGATACATGCCTGTCAGATAATAGGCACAAATTTGCCTGGGGTGTGACGTGCTTTCTCAAATTCCTCAGGAAGAAACTTCATCCATCCCTCGTCTCGCCTTCAACTAATGCAAAAGCTAAAGGGAAAATGTTACCATTACCATCTTGTGCAACAGCCATCAACAAAGTACCTCTATACTTGTCATACAACCATGTTCCGTCGACCTGCACAATAGGCTTGCAATATGCGAATCCACTGATACACGGTTGAAACGCCCAAAATAGCCGGTGGAATTTCCTCCTGTCACCCAATTGGGTTCCGTCGTTTGTAAAAATAGGCAGCGTTTGCAATTCTAGAACGGTACCAGGAAGATAGGTTCGCATCACCAACAACCATTGTGGAAGTTCATTGTACGACGTTTCCCAGTTCCCATACAGTGATTCAATGGCCTTCGTCTTTGCAAGCCACACTTTCCTGTATGATATTATATAGCCATATTTTTCAACAATATGGGCTACAATCACCTTTATTTTGATTGAAGTGTCATTGTTAACAAGATCTATGATGCTTTGACTAACTAGTTCTGAAGATATTTTTCCATGGTCTTGTGTCATAGCAGACGACATACATGTCTGGGGTCCATGAAGCTTACCAATCATCCATTTTAAGTTCTTACGCAATGAAGCTCTGCACATGAATTTGCACTCTGAGTTCTTACACTTTATAATATACCTTCCAGGATCAGATTTATAGACATCGTAGTCAACATTATTGATTATATGCCAATGTTGGATTTCCGTTACACATGCCTCCTTACTTTCATAAATCATGCCTACCTCCAAATCGTTACCCACGGTGGTTGAAGTTTGTGCTTCAAAAATTGAGGCAGGTTGATCCTCCAAACAAATATTTGTCATGTGAACAGGAGGATTGTACAAATTCATCTGTTGCGAGTTTGTTGTCTGGGTAGCATTGACCATGATGTTCGCATCCTCATCATCATCATCATTGTCTCCGAACAGATCTTCGTGACTTTCCTCATCGAGTTCATCTTCACTGTATTCTCTGACCACTTCATTTGGTATGAAAGGTTCATTGTTTTGAATTGGTTCATCTTCAGTTAGTTGACTCATTCCATATTGGTGTGATTGTGATTCTTGAGTTGGATATACTTCGACATCAACGACACGTACATATAGCTCAATCGTGTCAAGTTGAGGAAATGTATTGTGACATTGAAACATCACGTTGACTCCATCGTCATCCACAATTTTCTTCATTACGTAAAATACACTACCATCAGCTCCAAGAAAAAATGGGAGACGATAGATGATTTCTAGTAAAGAACATTGCAATTTTTTTTTCTATACGCTCCTTCAAATGAAACATATTAGATTTACAATGAATTTTGAAACACATAATATCTGTATCAACAAAAGAGAAGCCGACGGTAGCATCATTGACAAAGGAACCATTATAGTGTATGGTTACAATAAAATTTCTATGTGACATTATGAAAAAGAATGGATGCATAATTCAAACAAGAGTCCATAGTATATATGCGTGGGAAATGTAATTGCTGCGAGATATCCTAATAACCAGTTCATGCAAAGACCTAGGGGTTAATAATCGGATCGTCCATACTATGGACTAACCCCTTGACTGGTTCGTCCACCATGTGGATTTCCCTATGAAGAAAAAAAAGTGGTTCGTCCATGCCAAGGATGATCTGCTATTTGCAGCGTTTGGTCACTTCACTTGCATTCACGAGTTCTCACTTTGGTCACTTCATAATTGTTTGCATGCATGGCCCTATGAGTCTATTTTGCATGCATGCCAAGATTCCCATATTGACTATTATTTTGAATTTATGATGGGAGAATTTGGCTATAAAAATGGGAGAATTTGTTTACAAACATCACACAATCAATCTTCTATATCATCCTTCTACTATTTTTCTTAAAATTACATTTAGTCTAAACAAATAACAATGTCTGAATTATTATGGTTAGGCGAAGAACACCGGGGAACTCCAAATAACATTGTGCAATTCGTAAGTTTGTAATATGTTAGTTTTTAATATTCGGTTATAATATTTTTTACGTTAGTTTTTAATATTCGGTTATAATATTTTTTACGTTAGTTTTTAATAATCGCCACGATTGTTTTTTCAACAGGATAATGATAACCCCAGGTTTAGACTACATTCGCATTGTTTTGATGCACCTAGCGAAGACATATTGCCGTATTTGGAACTAGCCGGTTTTGCCGAAGTTTCGCAAATACATTTCCCAAGAATGAATTCAAAGCTTGTGGTCACTTTATTGGAACGATGGAGACCAGAAACGCATACATTTCATCTTCCAATCGGTGAATGTACAATCACGTTGGAAGATGTACGTAATTTGTTTGGTCTTCGTATTGATGGTTCAGCCATTCACGGACCTACTCAATTAGGGGATAGTGTATACATGGAACATCTGGGTGTGGAACCTCCTCCAGAACAAAGACATAAAAAGTTTGTTAAAATTACGTGGTTACACGAAATTTTAGACTATCTTAAGAATCGGGTTGAGCCCACTCAAGAGGAGAACATTCTCCACACTAAAGTTTATATTTTGCTTTTCATTTCTTCCTTTTTATTTCCTAACAAATCACAGAATTTGTTACATTCTTCTTGGGTACCTTTGGTGGGGGATTTACAAACATGCGGCACCTATAGTTGGGGTTCTGCTTGTTTAGCTACCCTTTATAGAAACATGTGCAGGGCGGCTATCAAAGATGTGGTGAGTATGGGAGGATGCGTACTCCTTCTGACTATTTGGGCGTATTGGCATATCCCGTTGATAGCTCCTACTAGCATCCAAATGTCAACATATCCGTACGCCCTCAGGTAAATTTCTTTTTATACCGTCACTATTTTAAACGCATACATTTTTTAATTAACGAGTAATATTTTGAAAATGCAAGGTTTGCACAAAGAGATATGCAGTACCCCAATACTCCTCGATTCTATATACGTGGATATCGAGATGCTTTTGATCGCTTGACTCAGGAAGATGTAAGTCATGAAACCAATAATATTACTAATTTATGTAATACATTATTATTTGCACTCTAATTTTTTTTCCTTGTTTCAGTTTAACTGGAGGCCATACCCTCATTATCTAGATGATGTTCGTGATGATATGCGTGTGTGGAGTGCAACAACATCAATAATATGTTTTCATATTGTTGAGATGCATCAATCAGACCGGGTCAAATTGATGTTTGGATTTCCTCAGGATATTCCATCTAACCCAAGATGTCTGAGAGAACATCACGCAAGAGAAATACAATCCACCTGGCGGGTTCACTGGAGAACTATAAACCAAGAAGAGAACGAGGAGTGGAATAACAGAAGCCATTTGATTTTGACTGGTCAACGTTTGAGACGACAACAACGGAGGCATAGTCAGGAATATATTAATTGGTTTAGGAATATTCCATTAATATTTCCATCACAACAACAATATTTAGCCGACCCCCGTCAATTTCCCCCACATCCACAACAGCCAAACACATTCTCACAACAAACATTTCATCACACCCAAACAACAGAACAACCAACCTCATCCCAACAACCAACTCCTCACCAACCAATCTGTCATGCTGACTACTACCACCAACAATTCCAAGACCGAACCCCGCAACGACCACCGTACCAGTACACTCCAATCCCTCAACCTAACTTTGAGCATTCATACTCTCAGTCTCAACAACATACAAACAACCCATCGTCATCTCAACCTAACTATGGATTTGCCTCCTACCATTCTCAACAACAAATATTCCAACCATCACCAAGTCAAACTAACTTCCACCACTCCTCATTCTATCAGGATGTTTATCGTCTATCAATGGAACCGCCTCAGTCATACACACAAGCGTCACAAGCACTACCCAACTTTGAACTTACGGAAGAAAATCGTGTATCACTTCCGGACTTCAATATTAACGACGTAAATGACTGTTACGTGGCGGGTACATCGGGTACATCGAACCAACGTCCAACAAATCAAGATGATGATTTGTCATCCGATGATACTCCTCTTCCTCCGCAACAAAATATCCGCCCACGACGCGAGATATTTCCAACCATGTGCGGTACTGGGTCACATTTAAATCCACCACAACGGCCGCGAAAATAAAAATTAATGTTATATTATTTTTGTCATTAATATTATTTAAAATTAATGAAATATTATTTTAAATTATATTGGTGTATTATGTTTTTCTTTTTATAATTATAATTAGTGTATTATTTTAATTAGTGTTATATTATGTTTAATTATATTAGTATATAATTTTAATTATGTTATATTATTAAAATAAAGATTAATATTAAAATTATTGTATTATTTTAATGTTATAATTAAAATAAAGAAAAATATTAAAATTATTGTATTATGTTATATTATTAATTATGTTATATTTAAATTAACAATAATATTAAAAAATAAATTAAAACATAAACGTAAATACTTAAATTAAAAAAATAAAACAAAAAAGGAAGGGTTTGTCCATATGGTGGACGAACCATTGAAGGAAATTTTGAAATCAGTGGTGATGGTTTTGCATGGACGAACCACTGTTGAAAAAATTTAAAAAATTAGGGTTTGTACTTTTCATGGACGAACCGTTAATTAAAGTATGACATTCTGGTATTTTTTTTCAAAAGTGTGGCATTTTGGTATATTTTTTTCAAAACTGTGGCATTTGTGTAAAAAATTCCACAGATACACACAAAGGCAGGTGCCTTTGGCGCGCGTTGAAGACAGCCAAGCCCTCCCCTCACTGATCAAGTGGGTCAACCAAGTACCATATACTTCTATAGTTTTGATCTATATCTTTATAAATTTTTTAAAATGCGAATTAAAACCCTAATATTATTTTATCGTGTCAGACTGTTAGACTTCTGAAAAATTTATCCAAAAAATAACGTGTCAGAAGACTTGAAAGATGACTTCCGGTATGTTATTTTTCAAATCGAAAGACTTAAAAAAACAGTTTCAGTTTAGTAATTTTTCTTCACCGGAAGACTTATGGAAAGTGTTCCGATTCTGAAAAGTCTCATGAAGACTTCCAGTTTGTATTTTTACATGTACCAGAACACTTCATTTAAGAGTTCTGGTTCGTATAATATACACAACCGGAACACTTAGATGAAGTCTTCCGATTTGTTTTTTTTTTAATTTTACATTTAAAAAAAAATTATTATACAGGTGCGGAAATACCTATATACGAAAAAGAACTGATATGTGTGAATACGTCAGATGTTTATACAACGTCAGAAAGATTTGGTACACGAGAGGATGTGATAAGATGGGTTAAAGACTCGGATTACGAAATAAAGTGACGGTTATCATCACTCGTTCAGATACACAAACAAGCAAGAGAGGAAGAAGTAACAAAATAATATTTGGTTGTGATAAAGGTGGGAAATACAAGGATATTCATAGTGGAATCGAAAGTGCGGCGAAAAAATGTGGATGTCCATTTAAGATCAGGTCGACTCCGACGAAAGATGGATCTGGATGGAAGATTGATGTAAAATGTGGGGTTCATAACCATGATTTACCTGATATATTAGAATGTCACTCATTTGTTGGTAGGTTGACAGCGGATCAGAAGCAACATGTTGCTTATTTAACAAAGAGAAAGGTTCCACCTAGAAATATATTGTATTCCTTGCACGAGCAAGATTCAGATTATGTCACTCGGATCACGCAAATATACAAGCAGAAGAGTATGATAGAAAAAGAGATAAGAGGTCCAGAAGTGAGATACACCATTTGTTTAAGTTTATTGAGGTTGCAGGCTATATTTATTGGAGTAGAAAAAGAGACGACTCTGAAGTTATTAAAGTAATATTTTGGGCTCATCCTGATTCAATTAAGTTGTTGAGTATTTTTCCTATTGTGTTAGTATGGATAACACTTACAAGACAAACAAATATGGATTGTGAATCGGTATAATATGGTATTTGTCTGTTTAGGATTCGAATGCTTGACATTCTTCCCTATGGCAACTACATTTTCACCGAGTGTCTCATTTTATTGTATTGGATTTGTAAACTCAAATCATTGGGTTCAAGTAAACATTGTTATAATTAGATATTTTTAGTAAATGTTTTGATTAATGTTAAATAACTTTTTGATTATTTTTGTATCCAGGTTAACATGAAAGAAAGATTTCCATTGCCACCAGTGACAACAGATTGGAAGAACTTACGTTATCTAGCAGCAACATCATGAATGTTAGGATTTGCAACACGTCTACAACATTGACAACATCTTACGTTTATATTACCAACACATTATGAATTATAAACTATGTTATTCATTTTTATTCATGAATTATATTATATGTTTGCAACACATTATGAATTATAATTTGTTCCACCTGGTCGGACCGGTTAGACCGTGAATCGGAGGATAGAGCGGTTCGATAAGGTCATTAGACCATAGTTACAATTGATCTGGTGAAAACCGGTGTGACCCAGCCGGTTCACTGGTCAGACCAGTGAACCATTCGGTTTCATAATTCGGCAGATTGAATTTTGTATGTTTATTTTTTAACTTAATTAAAATTTTGACCATACTATTTTTATTTTTAATAAGTTTTGGTGCCCATGTTTTAAAACCTTATTATTATTATTATTATTATTATTATTATTATTATTATAGGTTTTGAAGAAGAAAAAAAACGATATTTTAGTTTATTTACAATAATGTTACAAAACAAAAATGAAATAATATTTATAATTTAACAAAAATATTGAACAACAAATCATGATACAAAAGAATAATGAAATTATATTTTCACATTATTTTCAATATGAATTTCATTATTTAAAAATAAAAATTATGTTATAGAAGAAAGATAGAATTTAAATTTTCATAAATAAAAATCACATTATTTTTATTAAATTTCTTATTTATAAATGTCATTATTAATTTTAAGTAAAAATCACATTATATTTATTAACATTTTATTTATAGATTTTTATTTTCTACTCTATCTTTTATTTTTAGTTATTTATATAGAATAAAATAGTTGTTTATGTTTTATATTAATTTATTAGCTTATGGTACTATTATATCGTACGATTGTTTTTTTTATTTTTGTTAATTTATAAGTATCAATAAATTGTTATATATGAAAATTGAAAATTATAAATAATATTTATAATTTAACATAATATGGTGTGTAGATTAAAATTGTACCGACATGTTAGAACAAATTTTAGTTAGGAATTAGTTTGAAATTATCTACAAATTAGTTATAAATTCTGGGTTTATGAATATTTAAAAAAATATTTAAAAAATGAAAGAAATTGTCATGTTATTATTGCCACATATATGCTCAATCATAAAAATAAAATAAAAAAATCATGTGTCATGCTACGTCAACTTCAGATAACGTCGTTAGCAAGAAGAAGAAAAAATATGGATAGAAAATATTATGAAATTTTTGGGTTAAATATATTTAGAGGAATCAAAAACTTATTTAATAATGTAAATTTAGGGGTTAAATATATTTTTGGTCCCTATAAATATCTCAATTTTGAGTTTTAGTCCTGTAAAAAAAACGTCGAGTCGAGTTTTAGTCTTTATAAAATTATTTTTGCACGCAGTTTTAGTCTATCTACAGAGATTAAATCTGCATGCAAAAACAATTTTATAGAAACTAAAACTCGATGTTTTTTTATAGGAACTAAAAACCAAAGTTAAGATATTTATAGAAACTACAGATATATTAAATCCTAAAGTTTATATTACATATTTTTGTGAATTTTTTTTTAATATAACATAGCTTATTTAATTAATTTCCAAAATAACAATGTTTTAAAAAAAATTACCAAACTAACATAGTTTGGTAACATGTTCGCCAAACCATTGGTTGAACATGTGAAATTATTCACTAATTCGCCAAATGGAATGGCATGATCCAAAATTTTTGAACCAATTCGCCAAACCATTTGGCGAATGCATGCAAGTTTATAACCAATTCGTCAATTGGTATGTTGTGCATGTGTTATTTTGTTATTTTTGTGTTTCATATTTTTGTTTTATATATATATATATATATATATATATATATATATATATATATATATATATATATATATATATATATATATATATATATATATATATATATATATATATATATATATATATATATATATATATATATATATATATATATATATATATATATATGTATGTATAAGTGTATATATATATGTATAAGTATGTATATATATACACTTATACATACATACATATATATATATATATATATATATATATATATATATATATATATATATATATATATATATATATATATATATATGAATGAGTATACATATACATATATTTACTTATACTTATATAAATATATAAGTATATATATATATATATATATATATATATATATATATATATATATATATATATATATATATATATATATATATATATATATATATATATATATATATATATATATATATATATATATATATACTTATACTTATATAAATATAAATATATATTTTCTTTTATAAACATATATATACTTATATATATATATATATATATTTATATATATATACTTATATATACTTATACTTATATATTTATATATATATATATATTTTCTTTTATAAACATATATATACTTATATATATATATATATATATATATATATATATATATATATATATATATATATATATATATATTTATATTTATATAAGTATATATATATATATATATATATATATATATATATATATAAAGAAAATTATAATATGAAATAAAATTATATTAAAAGAAAATTATTCATATAAAAGAAAATTAGAGAATCTGAGAAAGAGAAATATAATATAAAAGAAAATTATTATTAATAATCCAACAACGATAGTACAAAAACTAATTTCCCGCCCGATCTAACTGTCCCCCAGTACCACATCCACGGGGATGACCCCGTCTTCGAACTCTACCACCAGGTGGTCGAGGTTCCGCTTGTATTTGTGTGTTTGGTGGAGGCGGTTGTTGTTGAGTCCATGATTCTGCTTGTCCCCAATTACGTGGAAGGTTGCTGCCAAAGGCGCTGCCGTAACTGAGTTGTGTGCCCATGTTTTCAAAGCTGGGTCGGATAGGTTGGGCTGGGTTGGATTGGGTTGGGTGAGGACGATAAGCTTGACCAAATGAGGATATTGCCTCGTTTTGAGAACGAAACAAAGGTGGGGGGCTATAGGTTGGTGTGGACATGAAGGGGTTGTCGGGGGTATATTGGTGTTGGTAAGGCTCTTGTTGTTGTG